>OY735201.1:58298855-58303855 GCA_963457665.1 Thysanoteuthis rhombus
TGTACCATTTACATCGCAAAATAAATGAACAATAAAACTATGCATAACAATAACAATAGAGTCACATAGCATAGTACAAATGCTATAATGATAATAATGATTATGATAAATTTTTCCTCCGATTCCCAATTCTTCCTTTCGTATCCTATCCTTTTATTGTTTTTATAAACAACACCATTCAAAGCGCCAATAGCCACGTTCCAATTCCACTTTTTCTTTTCGCTTCTCTTACAATGTCCAAATATATTTTCAGCTTTTCACGCCCTTTCGATTTCACTTCGTGATCTGCTTGAACAGCGAAGTCTTCTCACCGACAGATATTATATTTTCTTTTTTTATAATGACTAAATTTGGACTTGGTGATTTTTTACTGATCATTGATTAAAATTGAAAGAAAGTTTCCTAAGACATTTTGCCAGATAAATACCTGAAAGTCCAAAACAATCATCTGTTAACTTTTCTATAATTTACTTCAGCGTAAAATTTACTTTATGATATTTTTACACGTTGACTTCCCACCCTTGTCTAGTGACTATAAAACGGAAGGCACTTGACCCTCAGGAAGGAAGAATTTTAGCTTGGGGACGAATTGGGGAGGAAATTCAGCCAGGGAATGGATGTACAATGGAAAATATAATGGTGACAAAATAAGTAGATGACAATTCAGAATATGGGGAGGTACTGAAGAAACCTGGGATCGCAACCTGGGACTCTGAAACCAGTCTTAGTAGTATCGGGTAACTTTCACTGGAGATGAAGTGACAACACAACTCTTCATTATCCTAGCACAGACTTCGGTACTTTTGCCGATTTCATTAACGCTTTTGTCTTGATGGTCTCAATTCTGCGAGCAGTCTTTCCAATTCTGCCTCCGATTTCCGATCATTCCTTTGACTTCAAATTCTTTCACAGATTTCGAATTCTTCCTTTGATTTCCAATCCTTTCATTGTTTTTGTAAGGGACTTTGGGGCAATTCCACGCACCAATTGTCACTTTGATATTCCACTTTTTTCCAGCTCTATCATCAGGACTAGATAGTTCATCAGCTTTTCTGATAGAAGAATAAAGTCTATCCGTTGACAGATCTTTTTTTCTCTCTCTCTCTCTCTCTCTCTCTGTATGGTAACTTGATCTGGACTGGGTGATTCATTTTCAGTTTCGTCTTTTCTATTCTCTTGGACAATTTCTGGTTTGTGCTCAAACCTACGTTGTTTGCACAGTTCTCCACTGGATCACTGTTCCTACCCAGTCATCTCTATTTTTATACGCATTCTGGGATAATCTGCTATATTTTCTTATCATATCATAATCATTTTCATCTCTGTTCGGTATCTTGTTGAGATATATCTTGGCTTTTATATAATTTGTTCTGATATATTATTATTATTATTATTATTATTATTATTATTATTATTATTATTATTATTATTATTATTATTATTATTATTGCAAATGCTCTAGAAATATAGCCTTATGTTAAAGTTGACCTTTAGCAACTAATACCTCTTTGGGAATATGCTGCAGTCTGTTTCGGATTATTATTTATTTAACTGAGTTTAGTCTGGCACGAGGTTACAGCGTGTAGCAACCCACAAGAAATCGAACTCACTATAGCGACGGTGGTCTTCAAGATTAACTCGCTAATCATCGCTTTTACATTAAGCTTCTAGTACATTACTCAATTTTTTTTATTTTAAACAATTTTTTTTTCAGATAAATAAATAATGGTTTTTGAGTTCCCACCTCTATTTACTTATTCATTCATCAAGGTTGGTCAGCGAAATAATGATCAACATCGTATATTTTGGAGCAAGTCTAGGAAGAGGCGTTGTTGCCACAAAGTGTATACGTAAATGTATATAATGAAAACTTGAAAAAAAAAATTGAATGTCTACTGTTAGTATTGACGGCACACGACTGCGCCGGATGCTTTCAGATTTGAAGGCTATGCTGACATACGCTGTAAAAGGGATTGACAATATACGAACACAATACAATCTCCGCCTTCAGAATATAGTGAAGCTAATTAAGTACACACACACACACCATACATACACACACAAGTTAATTGAGAACAGGAACGCGCGCGCACACACACATACTCATTCATTTAATTTCCTCAGCCTCTCTTTTTCTCACACACGCACTAATACTTATAGACATATACACACAAGGATGCAGAATTATAAGCTCAAGCACATAACAAGCAGACATACATGGTTCCTGAGATGATTATGTTCTTTCCACCAGTGTCAGTTGTCTGGGTTCGACCCCAGTTGAAAACTAGGATTTCGAATGCTGATTGGGAAGGCTCAAGGGGCCTCTCCATGAAGAAAATAATCCCAACGCTATGTTTCATCCCTTTTATCTCCCAACACTCGGCTATATCTCGTACGAAGCAAGGCTCAGTAAATATCGATAAATATAAGATCCACTAAAAACTAATAAATGCTAAGAGATGAGATGCACACAGTCGTTTAAACTTCGATAAGTCGAAATATCTTTGCCAATGCGTGTATGTGGGTGTTTGTGGGTGAGTGTATGCGTGGATATGTATACGTGTGCGTGCTCACGTTTCAAATTAGAATGGCATCAGATGATTTTAACGAACCGGCAAAAATGAATTGAGCTTTTTCAACAGGGGAGCCACGTCACTTAATTATAAGATGTTGCACTATAAAGCATAAGTTTTTACTTCAATTTTACATTTGCTAGTGATTTGACGAGCGTATACATCGGCCATGTGCGTTTCAGTACAGGTGAAATATTTCATGTCGTCTCTTTTGTATTGGATCGATCATTCATCACCAAGATAGACAAAGTATTTGAGGCGTGATGATGATTCACGGTAGCGTGACGAATTAAGATGAGTGTAGATAGTTAGAGAGGTCACTCTATCGCGTTATTGTTAACGGGGTTGGTACAAATAAGCAAGCATGTTGCTGTCTACTAAGATTAGTGTGACACAAAGCAATTGTACAACTGCAACCCATAAGAACTGAATACGCTTACAATGGTTCGCCAGACTAGATTGTTAACCATCACTCTACCCGGGTGCCCACGAGCCAGAATGTAAACCTCGTGCACCTGACTCTTCAAATTCAGTCCTGTGACCCTGAATAGAATTGAGAGCGTTAGGTCATTAGTTGCAATATATATATATATATATATATATATATATATATATATATATATATATATATACACACACACAAACCTTGGACTGAAGGGAACATATACTGTGATTTCAAAGGAAGATTTATTGCTTTGTTATACAATATGATATACAGCGACACAATAACACAATACAGTAGACAGCGAAAGTTGGACAAAACAATTGAATATGTAAAATTGAAAGGAAATTATTCAATGACCAAGAAGATCACCAGGGTACCATGCTAGGTCCCTCACTGCATTTCTTGGGGTTGCTTGATGATGCTCATCCCCCCCCTCGGAATAACAGGCATCAGGTTTTACAGAATTACATTCTATTTGTGTCAGAGGGTAATTAATCCCTGACCTGACATATCAAGAAGGATTGACTTATGCTTTTCCTAAAAGGGTTGGGACGAAATTAAAAAAAAATACCTCAATCGGAATTTGAACGCAAGCTGTCGGATTAACTTTTAGGGCAACTGAACCTCCACACAAAGACGAAATATGTCAAGAAAACAGTAAAAATTTCAAGCCCATCTCTATTCAAAATGATACTCCTATAGGCTTCATGATTTTTCATACATAATGTAAAATTACCTTCATTTTGTGAATTCAATTTTTAAAAAATGAATGAAAATATTGTACAAACAGAAATATGTATAAAATCTTTTGATGGTACAAAATGTTAACGTTGCCATAATTAGCAGGTGTATAAAAATAGCATGGATTAGTTGGAGAAAAAAGTTCTTAATTTGTTCGTTTTTCTTTTGCTTTTATTGTTGAAATAAACCCCGAAACCTTTTTCGACTGGCACTCCTCAAAAAAAAAAAAAAATTTGCAGAAAAATTTGCAGATTTCTAAACATTTTTATAACCATTGGGGCAGTATATATGTACGATATAATCGATATCATGTATAAAGAAAAGTCAGCTTTATATATATATATATATATATATATATATATATATATATATATATATATATATATATGTATATATGTGTATGTATGTATGTATGTATGTATATTTAAAATCCCTGAAACAGTTATATGGTAAACAAATGATGATCCCTATAAGAGAAAATTTATACATTATTCCATAACAACAGAAGCACATGTGAAACGGGAGAAATACTAACGAAAATCATATGAATTGCATCAACAGATATTGGAGATAAGGTAACTGAAGTGGCATAAAAATCTATTGGAAAAGTTCTTTCATGCCTGGTGTTTAAAGCTGTAAAGCTTTTTTGACTATATATATATATATATATATATATATATATATATATATATATATATATATATATATATATATATATATATATATATATATATATATATATATATGTGTGTGTGTGTGTGTGTGTATTATATTCGTACACATATATATGTATACTATGTCTGATGTATGGATACATATAACTTCAAAATATACACACATATATGTATATGTGTGTGTGTGTGTATGTGTGTGTGTATTTGTGTTGGTGTATTTTCTACAAGATATACATTTTGCTATCCTAGTATAATATGTCATATGTCGTTCTTGACCATTCATTCATCTCTAACAGCAGAAGAAGAAGAAGAAGAAGAAGAAGAAGAAGAAGAAGAGAGAGAGAGAGAGAGAGAGAGAGAGAGAGAGAGAGAGAAAGGGGAAAGGGATGGAAAATAAGGGGATGTCATACATGAAGTTATCCTAGGACTCAGGGGGCATCTCCAAGTTTATCATTATATCGCATTTATAAACAAGACTGGTGTTTTGCCATTGTACTGGTATCATCCTACTTGTCTGGCACGGGTGGGCCTTTTTCTTTTTCTTGTACTAAGTGTGTCACGAGTGTC
>OY735201.1:58308855-58353855 GCA_963457665.1 Thysanoteuthis rhombus
TATTATTAGTTATATCGAGTTATATTATTCTGTTACTGATTAGAAATTACGTTATATCATATCGAAACTCTCATTTGAAATGATATACCGTCGTTACACAGTTAATGTATCACTCGGACTAGACAACGTAAATAGCATAGGCAAATGGTACTGCCAAAGGAATCGAACCTGCGATTGATAGAGAATCCGCTTCTACAAAGCGTTGCTTCCTACCATTGAGCTAAACAGCCACCGGTATGAATAGAGTAAATGAATTGCAGTACTTTTTTAGGGGGTACAAACGCCCCTCGTTGCACCCTCTCACAACCCCGATGGAAATGATTGACCAGTTTTATTGCTTTCATCATTTTTATTATTACTTCTTATCACAACGCTACATTGCAGAATGTAACGCCCCAGCGCTGTGATAAAGAACAACGATTTAAACATAAGAGAAACAACAGTCAAAATTGATAAAAAATAATAGGACAATCGTAGCGTCAATTAAAAAAGACATGTAAAAAGAATTCCATAAAACAATGAATATGGTTGGAACTAATTTCTTATTATGACATCACGAAGCATCTAAATAAAAGTAAAAACAAATAAAAAAAGAAATATCTAGATTCTGAAGAATCTAGATGTTAATGGATCTATTGAATTAAGGTTCCCAAAAGGTCAAAAAAGCTTTTTTTTTCTTAAAATCAAAAATACAGTTTTAGAAGGGGTCTAGGGGAGTACTGATGCCAATTTTCAAGTCTGAAGACAAAACGGTATGGTCAGGAGCGCTGGAACAAATAAATAATTAAAAATAAACAAACCAACATACAAATATAGAAAAGGATAGAACCGTTCACCCTCTCTGATGGCTACGATTGTTCAATTTCTTCGAAAACACAAACTGAAGAACTTCTCCTTTAATCTAATTGTAATAAGGCCTTTCTTTCTAGTGTAAGTTATTTTCGATTTTTTGTAACACTCAAGCTAAGATATGCTCTATTCTCTTCCATTTGCGCGAAACCAAACTTGATAAGAACGAAAATTTAGGAATAAATTGCAATCACGAACACATGCATGAACACACACACATAGGCACACACATAGGCACACACAAATTTGTCTTTATAACAGGCTAATTAAAAATTTGGCATGCGAATTTAAAAAATACGGCCAAAAATAATTACTTTTAAATTTGCCGCAAAAATATTTCATCTCTGACATCTTGTGTGATTATAAAAACAAACGCACCTTTAGAACACGTGCCGTTAGAATGAGTGCCGTCACAACGAGAGTTTACGGTAGTTGTCTGACTACCTTGCGTGTACGGCTGTGAACGTATCGAGAGCATACATCCGCATTTGGATTGATAGACCGGAACGTAACACACTGTGTCTGTGTGTTCGAGTCTGAAAGAAAAGGACTACACGCTCCCAGGCGCTCGTGTTTGTGAGTGTGTGCGTGTGTGTATGTATATGCGTAAAATCATTGCAGCAAAAAAGGTGTCTGAAACGTGAGGAGATCTTGAACATAAGTAATTTTATTCGAACACCGACGATTGGCACCGGTAACAAGTACTCAACAGTCTCAATCTCTATAGCGAATATTATATGTTTATTGTTGTTTTAATCCACATACGGGCAACCAGAGGCCTGCGGCAACATTTTTGTGGCCTGCAGCCAATCAAAATATTTTTTAAAATCTTATAAAATTTTACGAGAAATTCAGTTTTGTAATTCATATTGTAAAATTCCTATTGTTTCAGCATTACTAATCGATGATATAACAATTTTAATTCATAAGATTTTCTGAAATAGAAATTAACTACGCTTTTTGTATGTGATCGACATTTTTTCTGAGAGAACGTGAGGCCCGATGCTCAACCTTACATGGAGAGATCACAAGACAGCACAATTTATCAGAAAGAAAACGGGGTTCAGAGACATCATAGAATCCATTAGAAAACTCGAATGGTAATGGGCTGGTCATGTTGCGAGAATGAAAGACAACTGATGGACCTCGCAACTCACAATATGAATCCCCAGAGATCACGTGCGAAATCGAGGCTGACAAAAAACAAGATGGATAGATGAAGTAGACAAATCCAGAAAATACTGGCTCCACGACGCCCATAATAGAGAAATGTGGCGGATCCAGGGGGAAGTCTATGCCCAACGACGGACGTTAAAAGACTGATGATGAGGCCCGAATAAAGATGGCTAGCTACATCAAAAATCAATTTAGCCTTTTCATGGCTAATCCGTTCCAACCAAAGGTTCAAAGTGCGTATAAGCCTTCGATTATGAGTGTGCACACAAACATACTAACAGAAAGAAAGAAAGATAGTCAATAAGGTCCCTTATTTCCCGATGGAACTGTTTTGCGAGATAAGGGAAATATCCAGCGAGACTCGAGAAACGTTGGGTAACTTACTTGAAAGATTTATAGATCTATTCAAATTCCATGAACTTTTGGAAGAAACACGCACACACACAAACACACAAACACACACACACACACACACACACACATTCAAGGTACCCTCATATGTTCGTGTGTGCACGTGTTCACAATCCAAAAATGCAGAAGTGTTGGTTGTTCTGATTTTGATTTAAAGTTAAATAAGTTTCGATCATTAAAAACACATTAACTTATCAGGTAGAGTGAAACGTGGGTTCGTCCGTGGTCAGGTGTTCAAGCAGGCGATATTGACAGGATTGCGGTATTAAATACATAATGACTTTCAAATAAATATCAGCTGTGTGATATGTGATTATCAAAATCACAAAATGATTAGAAACGTAGCACCAGACGTTTTTAACTGGGTATCGGTTGCACGGACAGTCAACAGGGGCACCAAGTATTTGAGGGCGCCTGTCACATGTTTGAAACAGCAAGACTTCTCAAATACAGATGGAAAAAATAATGAATTAAGCAAAATAAAAACAGCCAAAATAAGGAGATTTCAAGATTTTTTTAGAATATCTGAGAGTTAAATACTTTTTGTTGTGGTAAAACTAAGAGAAGCAAGGGAAATTCTCATGACGACAAGCTAATCTAATTAATGCATTGTAATTAGAATGATTGATATCTATAATCAATCAATGTAGTATTTTACCTATACATATATATATATATATATATATATATATATATATATATATATATATATATACCTATATATATATATATATATATATATACCTATATATATATATATATATATATATATATATATATGTATTTATTTTCTCACTGTAAAATATAAATGAGGTAATACTATACTGTATAGAACACAGGAGTTCAGCTTGTCCGAGGCACCAGGAACTCTAGGACCGGCCCTGGGGTTAAGTGTGAACGAAATGCTTTGCCCTTTCAAAGTAACGAAGATAACTCTCACTTTAAAGTGTATTTGGTGGAAAGTTGTTCAGCCAATAGGAAAAACATTAGAAAACGTAAATAATCGATTCATTTGGAGACAGATCTTGGTTCTGTGCTTTCCTTCTCGAAACAATGAACTTCCATGTTTACTAAAAATATATAAACTTATATATTTGCCAGAGACTTGTCGCTTGTGCTTTTAGCTAAAAGTCCAACTCAGTGGTCTCAAAACTTTGAAAACACGTGGGCTCCTATTATAAATGCAATAATCTGACGTACCCCTATCTTAAGCATTTCGTTTTTCGACTAATTACTGAACTACAATAAAAAGCAATTTTTGACTTTTTAAAAATAATTTATTCAAAATGGATTACATTAATTTTGGATTCTAGTATATGACACATGTCTGTGTACAAAATTGATGTTTTTTCAAATAGGCGGGCGATTGATAAAATTGTTTCTCTACTATACGTTTTGCAATGTTCGGTTCAGAAGGAATACTGCCACGGACCCCAAGTAATATTTAACCTCAGAAGTCAATGGACTCCAGTTCCGAAAATACTGGTTTAACTGACCATCAGGTTAATCACTGCTCAATGACAATTGCTTCATGTTTTGTGCAGCTATTTACTAAGCTCTGTTTAGGCTGGATCAGTGTCCACAAAAGTGAAGCATTCATTGAGGATTAATGTAACTATAAATTAGTTGCAGAACAAACGCTCAGTGGTGAAGAAATAAACATAATTCTTTCTGAACACATTTAATTTTGTTAATACCTCTACATGTTCCAATAATCTATTCCATAGACGTATCTCTTGCCGAAGAAGAATTTTCTGATATTCAATCTACTCTTATTCACCTCCACCGTACTTGCATGACCTCTGAGTCCTTTGCACTCCCTTCTGGTAAAAGATACATTAGGATCTACTAGTTCTATACCACGCATAATCGTAAACATTTCTCTCAAGTCTGCCCCTGTTTCTCCTTTTTTCTTTACAATATCATCCTTAACTCCTTCAACTTATCCTCATAACTCATACTTTCAAACTCTGGTATCAATTAAGCAGTTCGTCTCTGAACTATTTCTGAAATATTTTTTAATCCTTTTTCAAGTACGGTCACCAGGCTTGTACTCAGTATTCAAGGTGCCTGCGGAAATAAGTCTTGTGCAATTAAAGAACGATTCCTTGTCCCTATTAGTGAAAGTATGTTTAATCAGTGCCAGTACTCTGCCATACAAGCAGCACTGGCAAATAGCTAAGGAAATGATAGTTTATTATTTATTTTAATACCAAGATCCTTTCCTTTTTAAAAAAAAACATCTAGTATATTTTCTTTGATACAGTGATCATAACATAGGTTACTTTTTCTACATTTAGCACCTTACATTCATCTTCATTAAAAGCTAATAACCATTCACTTGACCATGACACTAAACTATTTAGTTTCTCTTGTACTCAGTCAGTCAGCGATAAGATTGAGTGGTACAATTATGAATCATCTGCAAAAAATTTATAATTTATGTAAATGTTTTCCGATGGATCATTCATAAATAATAAAAATAGTTCTGGCCCAAACACTGATCCCTGTGACACATCACTACTCACCCCCCCCTCCGTTAGATAAGGAATAGTTCACACATACTCTCTCTTTTCTACCCATAGTAAGTCTACTAGCTAATAATTTGAATTAGCATTCATACCAAATCTTTGCAGTTTGTGAAACAGTATTGCGCGTTGTGATTACTCAACTAATGAAGTCTGCCCAACTCTTTACTATCGGACTGTGGTTGTAAATGACTAACATTGAAAACCATAAAGGTAAAGGATTTATTCCGGACAAGTAATTAGATTATTCAGAATTTTTGCGTTCAGTTTAATGTTTGGAAGCTTACTCTCTATACATTCTGAATACCTGCACATAAAAAGGTTGAATAAAACTACACTTAAATGAACGCTAATTTTTGTAATATGTTACAAGTATTTCAGCTATCGCTTAAAAGAAACATCGCTTTCTCTTGGCTTAAAATCAACGTATGTTTTATTTGAAATCCAGGGAAAGTGATTTTGATCGCTGAAATACTCAGAAAACACCAATGAAGTAAATCTCATATAGCATATTGCAAAAACAGAATATATCGAAATGCATTTTTAATAACTTTATGTATACTTACTGAACCCGAAGAAATTCCATGGGTGCTGACAACTAAGATTATCGATCGTCTCATGTTTGAGCTCTTCTCTTATCCTTTGCTTGTATCTTCTCATTCTCTCCCTTATCCCTTCCAGTGTTCGTCACCCGTCCATGTTTTCATCTAAGTATGATAGATAATTTTCATCTCCCCCAATACCCCAGTTAACTACATAACTTTCTTTTTCCCCTCTTCTTGCCAACCGTCTCATTAAACTACCCGACTTTCTTTTCTGTCCTCTCTATTTCTACCCTTTTACTGTACTTTTGTCTGTCATTACTGAAAGCCTAACACCCGAACGCAGTTAGGAACAAACAAACTAAAGAGCCAAAGGGCCATTTTTCAGCCAGCTACTCTCTAGTAAAATCAAATATCAAGTGTTTACATATAAAATGTCGTTTCAGAATAGTAAAAAGACGGATAGTTGAGATCAAGAGATTCAATCAAAACCTGACCCATTAGAAGCAATAACCTTTTTTTCCAACGATGATCTCGTGATGATAGGCCATTTAAATAGAATTCTTCTGGTTTTGTGGCTATGAATTCTGTAAAAGCACAAATTATGGCTTCTCTATTATTGAGCCTTTTATTACGAATATGAAGTTATGAAGGGTGCTATGAGACTTCATATCCAAATTCTCTAAGATTGAAAACATTGAAGCTGAAACTGTTATTAAACAGTCCATTCACTTCATGTGAGATCCATTTTTCCAAACTTTATAACCTTTCCTGTTGCCTTGAGATGATGTAGTATGGTCGCTTTTGAAGTCCCAAAGTCTGCAGAAAGTGGTTTGTGGGTTGTATGTCACTGCTGCCGATAAGTCACAATCATCAAAACAGTTTAGGGCTTTCCTTGAGGTTTATTATGAGTATGCATAAGTCCAGATCTAAACCCATTGAACCAACACAGAACAGTCCGCACTTTAGCAGTGCACACCCTAAAGGCTTTGTAGACGTTTTCATCAACTTGGGCAATTTGAAATTATACTTGAAAACCAATCAACCTTCTTGAGTCAACACTATTGCTTAAAAACTTCAATAATGACGAATTATATCTTTATTTACATTGAATCTGTAAAAGGCAATCACATTGGCAATTTTTTTATTTTTAGCATTATTCTCTATTCATTTCCATGTATAACAACAAATACAAAATGGTCGGTCCTTAAGATGCACCCAAAATTCATCTCTTTTTACCTGACCATACTGGGATAAGTGTTGACCCTAGATTATACTATATCCTGTGCAGCCTGTGTTACAAAAATATCTGAAATAGGAGCGCAGATATCATGCGGAAGATTTTGAGGATTTTAGTACCTTTTCTAACCCTCGCTGTATCTCATCGGCTCACGAATACACAATTCCATTTTTAGCCCTTTTTTTTTTCAAAATTCACAAAGCAAGGAGGAACATTCAAAAGTCTGTATATTAATACTAACGTTATTCAAGAATTACTTTCATTTAACAGCCTTTTGTTAAAAAATGATAATCAATTTTTGGGATCAACTGATTCTTACGATTTATTTTCTTGTATTTCCATCAAAGACTCATAATTAGTTTTACAAGGGTATTTTGCGTAATCTTTGGATTTTTTAAAATTATCAAACCAAAGATATGAACAATAAATGAATAACTCAAAAACCTAAAAGGCTCTTTCTCTGTCCATATCATTGAATGATCAAAAGGCTTTCCTTTTTTTTCATGCGATATATATTGCGTTAGAAGTTCTGTACAGATTGTCGTTTTCATAGTTTATATTGACCTGATTTTATATTATGCTGTCATTTCATTATGGTATACTTCTTACAGATCTAATTAAAGTACAAAACTGAATTTGAAGACAACTGAGTGACGACCGAAGTCAATCTCCATGACAATCTCCATGACTTCTAAAATCAGCGTATTGGCCACAGTACTTGCAGATACAAAACTTCCAACAGCCGCTCCTCTCTGTAATTGACCACCTCTATTTATCCGATGGTTACCTCCCTTTTAGGAGAGCTCTTACAAGTATGGCAACCCATACACAACATCTAACCCAATTTTTTTTTTCAAGGGGACATTTACAAAATCGCCATCACTGGTGGCTGGTAGTTGGCGTAGGGCCACCATCACAACACTATGACAAGATATTTTCCCAAGCAGTAAGTCCGTTGATTATTACAATTTCAAGTGAAGTATGAAATATATCCCGAGTAAAGAGATAAAACGACATTTTTCTTCTGGCCACTTCCTGGTAAAATCTTATATCGTGGTTGGGAGTTGATTATTATTAACTAACTAACTGACTAATTATAACGACTAAGTCGAAATTCTTATTTTTACTAGAATTTATAATCTAGTCAACTTTTTCTCAAGATTGTATGTAAGGTGCACCAGGAGAGTTTATATTTAGCCAGCCAACTAAAAACTAGATATTTTGAATCAAAATAACAGAATTTGGAAATGTCAATCTGTTAAGTTTACTCAGAAATCTTGATACATTGTATGGGGTAAAATTTATGATTATACAAATATACAATATGCTTTTCTTTTTCGCTCCTCAATGGATACTCCACACTTGTGGCCTTGTAACGCACTAAGCTCAGCTTAGTAAATATCGATGTTTTTCTTCCCTTCTTTGTTCTCAAGATTTGATTGCAATAGGAGTTCCATTTCGTTTTATGTCTCGCGAAATCAGCTCGTTGACCACTCTACGACGACAAGATCAGTCCAGATTGGGTATTTCTCCTTCTTCTCCTACATCATCATCCCTTTAACGTCCTCAAGATCTTCTTGGCGTCTCGATCGTGCGCATCACGGTGCCAATATTTTCTGAAGTTGTCTGAACACCACGCAATTTGATGTTTTAGTTACACTCAAATATATCCATGTATGCAAAAAAATAATGTTAAGACTTCACACTCCCTGTACAAATACGAAACTTTTGCTCGAGATCCTATGTGTATAACAATAAAATATATATATATACTTAAGATGGATATGAAAATGAGTTATCAACAAAAAATCTACGAAAGACTTTACATCGAAAGTTATGATATATTTGTGAATGAATTGTGTTGAAAAATTGACTCTGCAAATCTGTCACTTGAAAATAATATTCATTAACACGTCCTTAATATTAATGAATTAGGTTGAATCTACGGATATAAATTCTTTACAATCTATTAGATTTCATTGTCTATGTTTTGTGTGTTTTTGTAACATGAATAATACATTCACAAAAGTGAATGCTTATCTAATTCAGCTCTGTTTCTCCCCCACTTTCTATCTATCAACCTATCTACTGTGATACCCGGAAATACACTCAGTCTCCTTCGAATTAGTTCCCTTGTGAGTCAGCACACACTGAAGCGTACTGCATTGAAAAAATTACTGCTCGCGAAGTCCGAATTATCTTCGCCTTTCCACCCAGCTGTTTAGCTCAATGGAAAGAACTACTTATATATATGTATGGGAGACCGGGGCTAGTTAGTACACCTCTCACATATGTGGCTGTAACTTCCATAGGAAATTAATTCATTAAAACGCAAACATGAAGAAAAGTTTCAATGGAAGAGAGGTCTTTGGGAGGGGGGGGGGTTCGTTTAAGTCTAAAACATTAGTTTAGTTTATGTTGTCATTATTGAAGATTCGGTTATTAGTTTTTACTCTTCTTTTGTTTGGGGACCACTTTCCACTTTTCTTCTTTCTTCAAATACTTTTTGACTTCATCATTATTTATTTCTGCCTCTGTTTACCTTTATCATGATTGTTGTTGTTTTTAACTAAGACTGGACACTCTTCAGCTGTGAGTGAATAGAGTAACAGCGTGGAGCGGAATAAAGAATAAGTTCCAAGTGAGAATAACTCACGACCCACCATACCGGTCTTACCACTGAACTACTAGAACTTAGTGACAAGGGTCAGTCCTAATCAATCTCTTATAGCATACCAACCATTCCTAAACACTTTTATTTTACATTCTATTCCAAGTAAAAGTTGTGACAGAAAACGCTTGAAACGTAGTATATATACTGTTTTTTGTCACCTCTCACAAACATGAACTGCTCTATTATCAATCGTACATCGTAGCATGATTTTGGCACTCATCTGTCAAAGTGAAAAAGTTACCTTCGAAGGCGAAACTTTTCGTGATTACAATACATATAACTCAAACTTTCTAGAAAAATGTTTTAATGTAGTAGTGTTGCAACATCAATTTGAGTTTGAATTTAGTATGTTGAGCAATATAAATTAGAATCTGGAAAAAAAATAAGAAAAATATCAAAAACAAAAACAAAACATATTCCGATTAAGAACAGTGAATTCATAAATTCATACTCGACGGAGCTGATGGAGGCTCATAAAATAGTAATGTTATTTAGTGTTTCATAAGAAAAAACACGCCTATGTGGTAACGTCATTCAATATTTCATAGAAAAAAACAAGCGTGTTGAATAATAGAAATTCATGCGACCAGTTAACGAGAAGAATCTACAGGTTTGCTTTTGAATACCATTGTTCAAAAACCAGATTTCTTTCATTAATGATATAAAAGTGCTTTCACGTTTTGATTACACGAAATGTGCGGCCATCAGATTGCTTCAGATCAATAAAAATGAAGCTTGGTGCCAGCGTTTCTCACCGCACGGATTTTGTTTAATACAATAGTCTATCAAAAATGATATTCATCGATTCATACTTTAATTAATCCGTAACAAGCATTCAATTTTGAACTAATCATGCTTAGTTTTCTTTAAATGGTATTTAAAGCAACTTCTATCGGGGAAACAAATTTATTCGGTTTATCAAGTGAAAATAAAAACCTTAATTTTATAGATCATATTCACCTTTGTTCAATCATCTTCTGACTTCCTAATTCCATTTTCCCAGGACATTTATCTTTTTAAGCAAAGAAATGCTGTATTTACCTGTTGCAGTCTTTCATTGAGTTGAAATATTTTTACTTGGGAGAATTCTGTGAAAATTTTCCAGCTAAAATGTAACAGTTTTTATCTGATCATCGCATAACCATGCAGTTTAACTTTATCCTAACATAATATCAAGCTCTTAAGAAACTCCGGTCACTTTTCCCCGATTACTGTCTTCCATTGGGCTGATGACAAATAGTCCATGATCAAATTAAACGTCTAGTCCTTGGAAAGGATTTTATAGTATAGGATTCCCTTCCAATCCCAAAATATACACAGCATTACTGTCTTCGGAGGAAGACGGGCCTTTGATACGGTTTGTGTTGGTTAATGTCACTTGCCCCTTCCTATCTTTTGAGTTCCACCTAGTTGGGAAGTATCTAATTTTCATCGCCATTCATTTTAAAAAAATATGATTATCATTACGTTCAAGTCACGCATCGCATATAGAAATCCAGTCCATCTGTTTTTTCCCCGTTTAACTTATGTGGAAGCCACACATCAAATCAACTAGCATGACCAAACTGATATTAATGATTGTTAATGCTTGATTATGATATTTTGAGCATGTTGGCCATCTCTCATTTCGTATAACGTTGAAAATTCTGAAGCAACGTCTTGGTTCGATCTTTATCAAACTTGAATGCTCCACTCGACCGAGAAATATCCATAACAGAACTTTGCAATCACTTTTGAGACGTTCTGTTGGTTAAAGTTCTCCATAAACTGCACAATTCATTTTTTGTATTTGAATCGCCATTTTAGCTTTCTTAATATAAAAAATAGATTTAGAAAACATACTGCAAATCTTTTAATTTTTTTCATCTCCAATGTTAGATCAAGAAAAAATACATCAATTCAAAAAAAAATAAATGCACGCTGATATGATGATCATCATCATAAGTCTTTTAACGTCCGTCATGGGAAATAGACCTTACCCAGAATCCGCCACATTTCTCTATCATGGGCGTCAAAGAGCCAGTTTTTCCTGAATTTGTCTAGTAAATCTCTCCATCTTGTATTTTGTCAGCCACAGTTTCGCATGTGGTTTCTAGATCCATGTTGTGAGACGTGATGTCCATCATTTGACTTTTTTAATGGATTCTATGAGATCTCTGATCCCCATTTTCTTTCGTGGTGTCTTGTGATCTCTCCATTTGAGGTTGAGCATGATTCTCTCATGCGCACGCTGTATGCTTCTCAGTTTACGGGTCTGTCTCTTGGTTACATTTCATGTTTTAGCTCCATAAGTGGCTATCAGTTGGATGCATTGGTTATATACTCTTCTTTTTAGGATCATCCGGATCGTCTGGTTTTTGACGGTTGAGCTTACTTTGCCTAAGGCTTACCACCCTAGAATGATTCACCGCTTGTTTTCTCCTTCTTTTGTGGATTTCATAGAGAGACTTGTGACAATTGAATTAAAAGTGGTCATACAGAACGAGGTTAGTTACAACTATACGTTTCTACTGTCAAACGATAAAAAAACGAGGTATTTGGCCATCCAAATAGCTTTTGTTCTTATTTATAAAAATTATTGACTATTTGTGGGAAAGAAAAGATTTTTTTAACTTGAAAAGATTACAAATCTAGGCCCGTACAATTTTAACTAATTAAGACATCCATGTATTTCAATACATTTGAAATTTGTTATGGGTCTACATATTCATAAGTCTTAGTCTATAGCAGTTACGGGCCACTCACTGGAGAGTAAAATCTTCCAAGTGGGAAGAGTCTGCTTACCATGAACATCAGCATGTGAATTCTTGGGTTTTTCTCGGGCGTGAAATCCGATCACTGGTAGATACGCAACTATTTAGGCCACCAAACTGGTCCAAGTGATTGTATAAATGTATTCTACTCTATTTTGGGCATGAAGATTATTTTTTATTTGTCCTTATAGGTATGAAGGAAATGGACGAAAATACAGATGGAATCGACACCTGAGAAATTTAAAAATCAGGCAAAAATCAGCATATGATTCGATTTCAGTAAATTTTTCTATACTATTTTTTCTTTCGTTTATCTGTACATATTTTACAGAAAAAAAAATTTGAAATATGAATTGTGTTTACCTGTCTTAGAAAAATATTCAGGTGCTGCTCGAACGGAACTCTTACTTTGGAATTAAAAAAAAAGCACAAGAAAAAGCAGTAGAAAGATTCTCTTATCCGCAATTTTTCACTTTTATTCAATTATTTATGATTTAGGCTTTTGATTTTAACAATTCTTTTTCTCTCAATATTTCAAATAATTTTTTTTCATTTTTATCGATAAATCCAATATTTTAAAAATTCATATTCTTTATTCTTTGTGTGTAGTGCTTAGAATGAATCTTACATGAAAATATGATATCAAGGATAAATAATTACACATAGCGAAACGGTGAAAAAATATTTATTAAATATATTTTTCATATATTTTTTTCTGTTTATTTTGTTATTGCAAATTGGCCAGTGTTTCAAATTATGAGAGCTATACATCATTGAAAACCACTAAAATGGTTATGAGCTGGTCATGTTGCAAGAATGGCAGACTACCGATGGATATCACGACTTGAAACACGGATCCCCAGAGATCACATGCGCAACCAAGGCCGGTAAAATACAAGATAGAGAGACGAAGTACACTGATTCAGAGAGTAATTACTCTGCAATGATGATGAACACAGAAATAGACAGCTGAAACAATCGGTTGCAGAAGGCAGTGTAGATACCACCTAGTCTACTTTGGACAAAAACCAACAACAAAAAACTGTTTCTCTGAATTTTTGAGATGAAGTATAATTATTACCACTATTGTTGTTCGGACTATCCTCATCTTGGTTGTTTTCCATACGAAAGCAACCATAATGAAGATAGTCCGAACAATAATAGAGATAACAAAAAACTGTTCTTAATCACTAACCTGGAAAAGAAAAATACACAGGATTCTCTGCAATGGTAAGTGTGTTACATTGTAAACATAATTAAAACAGCTATGAGAGAAAACGGGCAATAAAGTAAAACTTACATAAGTAACATCTATTCAGCAGTGAATTCATCTGATCTGTTGAGTATTGACCAATGAGCTGAAATATGCTTGATGGACGTGTACATATGCACCATCGATTTTTTGACACTCTTGGTTCCAGAACCCTGCCAGATTATCCATTTTGCCGGACCAACAGAGGTCATTCATTATAATTCACTATTAAGCATCTGACTTTTTAATTTAGCACATCTCGTATCTTTGCAGCATTAGGACTGTTAGAAGCTAAAATTAAACAAATATTAGATATTGAATGGTTAAATGCAATGCAATTATAAAAATCATAATTATCCTCTGTTGCACCATAAGATCTATATATGTAGACATGAGTTGCATTTCTTTGTGGTTTGATTGTTGTGAATTTCCCGTTGATGTCACTGTTGCGTATTCTTGTCGATGGCACTGGTCAATGTTTGAACCAAGACAAGAGTCAGATTTCCGAGCTATTGATTATCAATACAGCCGGAGATAAAAGATTGGTATAACATTGTTTTATGCATCACCACAAGGTGGCTTTTTGGATGATTAAAGTGCACTAAGTAAATATTTACATTATTGCATAAATTCATGGGAATAAATCAATAATTCCGTGGCCTGACTCTTAGTTAATAGCTTAATATTGATCTGATATTTTCACCGTGAAATGTTCAATATTTATAATTATTACTCGCCACAGAATTCATTGTATTGAAAAGGAAGGAATAAAACAAAATAAATGTCTTGTCATCATCAGGCAACAGACGTATTGATTTAATCCCACTTAAAAATATATGTGTGTTTGTTAAGAATTGCTTGATCTGGCATAAGGACATAATCATAGGGTACTAGAATTAGGTTAATCACAGAGACGTAATGGTATGTAACATTAGCTTGTTAACCACTGTTCCAAGGCGAGGGGGCCATATATATATATATATATATATATATATATATATATTCATTCCACGAGTCATATATGTGAAATATATTCCAAAAGTCATATATATTATTCCGAAAAAATCTTTATTCCAACAGTACTCAATACTTAGAGCAGAGATAATATACCGATTAAGTACATAAAAATTGTCTATGACAATGGTATATCCCCATTCAGCTCCTCAGAAAGACAATATAACTGGGTTTTATAGATGCATATATCCTCAGAAAACTTCAACTATGATTTGAAATGTGACGATTGGAGAGAGTTGAAATTGTTTACCTTGCAAGTGTAATATGATATCGTTTTATCAATGTTTGCTGACTCAGGTTACATTACAATTAGTTACCTTTGCTTTCAATTGTTCTGTGATGTTTGTTTTTTACTTTTTCATGAATACATAGTTTTATTTGTTTGTTAAATCAAAAGGTGTTATTTGTTTGAGTAATTTTCATTTTTCATTCATATTATTTCATCTGTTTCAAAGCATGCTTTTGATTTTTATCTGTTCGTTTTTTTACAAAGAAGTAATCTTTTTCTCTATCTTTTTTTGGTTGTTCTGGTTTTGTAAAGGTGTGTTACTTCATTGTGTTATTTTATTTCGTTTTAATCAGAGAACAATTGTAAGCAAAAGCAATTAATTGTAATGTAACCTGATTTTGCAAACCTTGATGAAACAATATCGTTCAATGCTTCCAAGGTAGATAATTACAACTCACTCCAACTGTCACATTCCGAATCGCAGTGAAAGTTATCTTCTGAGTACATATACAACTGTAATTCACATTGTCTATCTGAGGAGCTGAATAAAGCGAAACGAGGGTATACCATTGTCATAGACAAAACTTATGTATTCAATTAATATATATATATATATATATATATATATATATATATATATTATTTACCGTGTATAGAATACAAAAGTTGCTGTAATCATCTTCCGATAGAATAGAAGTAGGGGTGGCGCTTGACTGTGCCGCAACCAGGCTTTTATGTACTTGCAATGGGAAGAACAAATTAATGTTGCAATCACTCACATTTTAGACACATTCACGAGTAATACTAATGAAAGACTCTCAAGATTTACCTCAGTTCGAACAGCAAAAGCAGAAATGTCTTCTATCTCTAAAAAAACACTCTCTGCAATACGAAGGGAATGTCGAATCACAATTTGATATTACTTAACAATTATAGACAAAGAATATTAAACATTAAATCACAACAAGATACTGTCGGTCGAACAACACTTCCGCTTAGCAAGCCATCACTTCAACAGAGATTCTTAAATTATTATCATAGAAAAATGGAGAAACATATACCTAACAGAAACACTGAGATTGGGAAATCACGTTTACAGATGGATGATTCACCTCAATACCTTATCATCGAAAGGGTTCAACAGTATATTAAACCACTAGAACAATACCCAACTCAACCTAACAATTCGAAAAAGACACATTACACCACGAAAACAAGGGATAATTCATTCTGCAACAAAAATATCACGGATAAAAATAACATCGGCATCAAAATACTATACATTATCAGTCAACCCTATACAAGAACGTATGAATTCTTTCCATTGTTGGTTTTATGATATCACAAAAAATCGGAGAGAAAAGTATTTGTATTGTAAGAGATAAATTCCTGAAAGATTTAAAGCAATTTCATTTTTTTTTGAAAGACCATTCTGATAAAGATTAATTGATGCCCTGAATCCAAAACATTTTAAACAGCTATACAAACTAAAGTACTGCTTTGTTTAGCGACTTTTTAGTTTTATTTATTAAAATATACAATGAATTTACAACGTGTATAGGATATTGTTTTGTAAACAATTTACTTTGAAAGGGTCGACCGACTGCCAATCCTTGAGTAATTACTCAGGACACTTGCTTGATATATATGATGCCCTTCATAGCATCAAATGACACAGTTGGCATTTTCACGACTCAACTTTTTAAGTAAAAAATATGCATGCAGAAAGGAACTTAGAAAAAATCAATTCAGAGGCCCCGAGTCGGTGCCAATCTGTTTCTGTGCCGCTCTCTTATATAGCAGAAACACCTTTGTCTTTTAGCCATCCTGTTTTCATCTGCTATGACCCTTTCAGCAGGCTACATTATATTCACTCACTGGTAAACCATAGAATCTACATATTTCATTAATGGACACCAAGAGCATCTAGTTTCAATGCTATAGAAGTTTCGATTCACTACTCTGTCAAGAAACTCTCAGGAACCCCCCGCCCCCCTTATCCCCCCCGAGCCTGCCTTGGCGCTCTGGGTTCCGATGCAATGCACCAACTGCACCCCTACCTCTCAGAGTACATTCGTGTTTGTACAGCTCCCTACATCTCGCTTGGCTACGGGAATTTTTTGGTACTCTTGGTAGGTGTAATATGAGGTGCTACCCAACATTTCGGAGTATTTGACCACGAAAATCTTTTCTCTCTAACGCCTAATTTTCGCTGCGTCCTTAGAAATAGTCACCGTGGAAATGTATACGAAGATCTCATAAAGGGTACTGCTTGAAAAATGTAGCAGCCAAATCCATGCTACATTCAGCTTGCGCTCGTTGTTCACAATCCTCGAACTTTTGAGTAGCTTTTTGTAAAGGTAAAATGATAATAAAAACATCACAAGGAGGTAAAAATATGCGCACTTCAATGGTTAACATGAAAAATAAGGTAACGTGAATCTCTGACTTTCGCCAAGAAACCGGATGGATTCGTTATTTGAAAGTTATCCAATCAGTTGGGTGAATGAACGCCGGTCAGGTACGCTAACATACCGATGGAAATGCCAAAAAATACTTTCTGCTTTCAAGCAGGTGATAACTTTATTCAAGGTACTGGCAACAAATATTCTTTGGAAAGAATTCTATCCCAAGTGGTTAAAATATCCATCAAACGTATTTTTCCAACATTATGTCTTTTTTTTTTTCATCAAAGTTCCTAATACAATAATGAATATGAATTACATAGATCTGAAAATGATACAATTAAGATTTCTGACCAAATTCACCGAATAACTTCGTGTGAGGCTATGGAATTATCGATCCACTCTCATATGTAATTAGTATAATATCTATCTATCTATCTATCTATCTATCTATCTATCTATATGTTCATGAGAATCTGACAGACAAAGAAAAGAGGGGAAAAAAGAGAAGAGGAAGAACTAAAAGAAAAATAATGCTATACTATGAAAGCAGATGGACTATTTATCGCCCCCGTAGAGGAGTAGTTAGCCAATACATGCACGTGACAGTCCATTCAAAGTCCGTTTTTACACCCAAACAAATCTCCCTGATATACAACATAACGAAGGCCGACCTTTCTTGATGTAAACACGTATTAAATCGTATTTTGTCGTTTCTGTTTGACTTCCCGATTTATTTTGTCTGCATGACCAGTCGACAAATTTTCTTTATATCAAATCGATTAGGTTATAGAAGTTGTGTCATAATAAAGCCACAGCATATTGATCATGGGGCCTACTCGAGGCAGGAACAATATTTTTTTCAGTTGACCTGGGGCTATCACCCTTGAGAGAGTATTACAAGGGATGTGTTTTACTGGCAAGCTAGGAAAACACGTCAAACAAGTTTCAAAGCAAAGTTATGTCGCTTATGAATTTGGTACATTGAATATGAACGCGAGTAAGTTGGCTTTTTCATACCGTAAGAATATTTCAGAATTTACTGACCTTTATATCTCTGAACCCTTCTAGCTTCGAAAAGGCGTAAGACTAGGTGATACCAGCTCACCCTAACTCTTCACAACCTGCCTCAAGATGATCTTCCGAAACCTGGACTGGGAGAATACAAGAATCAAAATAGACAGCGAATATCCAAGCAACCGAAGATTTCGTCCTTTTCGCAGAGAACCTACACGACCTCTAACTAATGCTAGATGAACTAAATAAAGAAAGCGAAAGGAGCTCTGGTTCCATTGTAGGATTTAACAAAATTGTCCCAAAAGTATGAATATGTGGTGGCCTCGCTATCTGGTCGACAGGCATCAACATACGAACACTGGAGGTCATGATGAAAATATGGAATGATGGGAACCTGTGGAATAAAAAAAAAATAGGACATTTTTAGATGATATTCTTTCGTAAAAAAAGTGAGTATTGAAGAAGATTTGGATAAAACAATACAAAAGATAAAGCAAAAGAGTTAGCCTACACACGAACTTCAGTAAAATGAAAATCAAGTGCAACGATCACATTCAGAATTAGGACATAACTGTCAAAATCGAAGATGCAAAATTGGGGAAAGTAGACCACTACATCTACCTAGGACATCGAATCTCTATGAAACCTACAAAAGAAGGAGAAATCAAGCAAAGAATCACTCCAGGATGGCAAGCCTTCGGCAGAGCAAGCTCAACCTTCAAAAACAAAAAGATCCCAATAAACCTAAAAAGAAGAGTATACAACCAATGCATCCTCCCGATAGTCACTTATGGAGCTAAAACATGGAACCTAACCAAGAGACAGATTCGTAAACTGAGAAGCATACAACACGCACATGAGAGAATCATGCTCAACCTCACTTGGAGAAATCACAAGATATCACAGTACATCAGGAAGAAAACATGAGTCTGATACATCATAGAAATTATCAAAAAACTTAAATGGCAATGGGCAGGCCATGTTGCAAGAATAGCAGACAACCGATGGACATCACGACTCACAACATGGATTTCCAGAGATCGCATGCGGAACCGATGCCGACAAAATACAAGATGGAGAGATGAACTAGACAAATTAAATACTGGCTCTGCGACGCCCACGATAGAGAAGTATGGCGAATCCTGGGTAAGGTCTATGTCTAACGACGGACGTTAAAAGACTGCTGATGATGATGATGAAAGGTTCCTTTTGAATAAGTATTTTGCTAATCAATGGCCACCATATCGAGAAGAGTGTTACCAATTTGTTACCGAAGATGTAACCTGAAACTTACCGTGCACAAATGTTCGTAAGGTCGAGTACGTGAACCTTTAGATCTGTTACTGGATACTAAGCATTCAAAGAATTCCTAAAAGATTTAATAAGATGAAAATGATCATTGAATTGATTCATTGTTTCGAAAGATGATAATAATTTATTTGATTTTTTTCTCCCTTATCGTATCAAGAACTTCAACAAATCATATTGTTTTTTCATGAGAAAACGATACGAACCAACCCTTGAGCTTGAACTTTCATTGGACTTGTCCTCGATTGTAACATATAACGGGAGGTGTTTGATCAAATCTCGGTTCCTTTAACAGTCCTCATAAAGATTTCTTTTGATCAATGATATAATCATAAAATCCAACGACATAATACGAGTATATCATTTCTGATTCCAGAGCATGTTGTTTCAATGTCAGTTATACTGAGAAACAAATAACTAAAATCCCTGAATCCTTGGAAAGGTCGATTCTAGTTGTAATAGAGAAGTTAAAAGGATCTCAAACCATACAAATCATTTTTTGCCCTTTGAAAGTACGTCATATGATAATATTTTCAACCCCTTGTGTCTATATTGATTTACTGAGCTCAGTTTATATTAGCACAAAATCAAGTGGAAAAAGTGGAGGCTTGGGAAACAGGTTTGGTCAGACGCTCAATTGAAACTGACACCCGACCAACGTTTCCCGGCAGCATGACATGTTGGGTAGATCAATCAAAATTTAATAAATGGTTGATCAATAGATAAGTTATAAATAAGTTTTAAAAAACACTGTAAAAGAAATACGCTAAGGGATCAATTTAGCATAAACTTACATTGGAAATTGAACCCCCAACTAAAAATCAATTTTCGTGAGCAATTGAAAAAAAAACTTTTCTTATCAAGACGTAATAAAGAATAAATGTTAAAATTTCCAGCCCTCTAGCTCCATTGGTGTAGCCTGCAGGCGTGACACATGCATTTATGAATAGTCAGCTAGCAAGCCGGAACAACTTAAAAACTGGAGAAATATTTATTAACCGTTTTCGTAAGTTTTGGTTGACGGTTTCTAATCATGTTACTCCACTTTCATAAGGAGGGAGGGCTTATCTATTTTTCCATCCATCTACCTATCTATCTATCAATCAATCTATCTATCAATCAATCTATCTATCTATCCATCTATCTTAATCTGTTTATTATCAGCTCTTCTCGGTCTGTTCTCGTCCAGGTGTATGTGTTCATGTGGATGTGTTTTGCTGATGGAAAGTTTGCATAGGTTTTCCCAAGACATAGGCATCAGTGTTTCTTCTTGTCAGAAATTTTCTCTTTTCCTCGGTGCTGGAGTCATTACTTGAATGATTGTTACTCGAAGGTTAAGCCTTCATCTGGGTTGCTGGTGCAATCAATAAAGTAACTGTCAATGCTGTCACTAGATGTTTATGAGTGATATAAATTGCAAGATGAATTTGTTAACATAAATAAAAGGGAACGACCAATCTGACAACGGAAGATGTCATCTACGGAGCCTCTGCTAGGGATCAGAGTGTAGCATTTGTGTGCATATTGAAAGGTGTCATACGTACAATATATATATGTATATATATATATATATATATATATATGTATATATATATAAATATATAATGTACATTGTTGCAATTTATATAAGTAGAGTGCTCAATATATTTATAGATAGTGATATATATATATATATATATATGTACATTGTTACAATTTATATAGGTAGAGTGCTCAATATAATTATAGATTGGATATATATATATGTATATATATATATATAAGCTATATGTGTCTGTGTTTTTGTGTAAACATATTGATTTTTCTACATGCAGATGAAATAAATTCTGTGTAGAATCTCACGATATCTTTGAATTGTTGAAGCTGCTTATCAACGAAAGAGTATTGTAGAATGATAGAATCAGAGATAGTATGAAGTTAATACGTCGTGGAATACACTGCATGAGAAAGAACTTCTCATCACAGCCACATTATCATTTGCTGCGTCGTATTTACAATACAAGGGCGGGTATTGTTGATGAATTGTTGTTACCGCCGCCGCTGGTCAACTTCCTTGTTTAGAAAAGTTTTTATTTTTATTTTTCAATGCGTCATTCAAACGACTTGACAGATTTAACTTTGCATATTTCCACAATTTCTCGTATCATATCAAAATATTATTCTTCATCAGTCCCCAAGTTATGAAATCTTTCATGGCGCCTTTTGTCCTTGTGATCAAAATCTTCCTTTTTAAACTATGAAAAACGTTCCCGACACATACTTGAGCAAAGTTGTTTATGAGATATACAACTTTTGTTCACAGAGCCGTTCGTAGACACCCATCTAAGGATTGAGAAAGCTAATCCCTGAATAACTTCAGTTATTTTGCGAGAGTGAGTGCTTCGAGCGTGATTTGACTGTAAACCCCATCAATGAACAATAGTAATTATCGTGGTATTTTTGGGCTTATATATTTGTACGTTCTCGGAATATATAAGGTGAATGAATAGAAACTCTCGATTGGAAATAGGTAACGTAGTGATGTAGTGCTAAGAAGAAGCTAACTATATTTATAAAAGTTGCACATGATTTTTAATAGAGTGACAATTTTCTCACCCATCCTGTATAACTGCATTTATGTCTAAAGTTTTTTGAGCATCGGCATACGTTTCTATTGTGTTTCGATGCATTTTATGTACGTATTTTATTTTCATATCCACTTTGTATGTATGTGTTAGTGTGCACAGGTGTGTGTATCTATACCTTCTCTTTCACAATAGTATGTATACGTTTAGCTGGATATGTTGATGCTTTGTTTGCGCATGCGTAGAAAGCGACCAGTTTTTGAACACTTGTTCCTACTTGTTTAGAAATCACTTTTGGAGTCAAATTTCTGTCATTATGTTTCTATATGCAATGAATAATTCCAAACCAAACAAAGATTTCTCTTTAGTGACTGTTAACCCATTCGTTACAACGAAATATGAGATTAAACAAACGCTTTCTATGGGCCATTGATTCCCTCATTGCAATGACGCTAACACCAAGGAGCGGGCACATGAAAAACATACAAGATATACAATGGTACTACTATTGCTAATACTAATACTATTAAAGATAATTTGAAAATTTCACAAGCATTATATTTGTGTAATGACGTTTTTAGGAATTTTAAAAAGAAAATAATACCTATTGTTAGTGACGAAAAAGGCAAGAGAAAAAACAGATTTTGCTAACAATGACGGGGTAAAGGTGTGCCTTGTATCAACAAAACAAATGATTGACATACATGGGCTGGTTAAATCGAGAATTCGTGATAGATAACAGATAAACAAAATCTGCTAGAAGGCAATTCACTGATTAAGCCGTCATATATAAGGCGTATATTTCTAAATATTCAACGCGATAGCCCCATTGGTGCAGCCTGTATGCGTGATAAATAAATAGACAGATAGCCAGCAAGACCAAATTGGAAACCTATTTCAACAATTTTGGTGACAATTCGGTTTCTGTTAATTGATTTAAAGTCGAGAGCGACGGATATCGTTTGTATGAATCCATGGATCTAATTTTATGAACATCCGTAGGGCTATGACAGTAAATTTTGATTACAATTATTTCCTACAGTTCGAAAAGACTAAAAGAATATATTAAACGCAACTTTATGAACTGCTTATTTTTCAACGAAAAAACAAACTTATAAAGAAATAGATTCCAACATCCAAACACATCTCGGTCAATTTTTGTTTCAAACGGATACAGAGCTTTTATTAAAAAATCAATGATTCGTTAGTTTTTTGATGAAAACATGATGTAAAACAAACTGATTTACTTTTCCACTCGTGCAAAATTTTCACTGTTGCATAGAAATTACACGCTAAAACAAACATTTAAAAAAAATTTCTCAAGCATCAACTATATTGTATTAAGTAGCCGATTACCCTTGGCTTGGGCTACACTATTCAATTGTCCGTAGCCAGTAACACTGTTTCGCTCAGCGTTCTGTTTACTATTTGTTATCATCAAATGCATACAAGAACTGTCAAAAAGACACGAATAAAGGCCAAAGACTGTTTTTCACCAATAATAGATTATTTTTACTGCTACTTTTCCTCTATCATACTTTTTATAAATTGATGCCATGTCATTTTTTTGATTTTTCGTGTATGAGGTTTTTGCGTATTGTCAATTACTCGATTTTTTAAAACCTTGAATTTTTCTTCAATTCTTATTTATCGCCAAATTCATCTGGCGGGGATAGCAAATGGGACATCCTACCACTAACAGCCAGAAATACCTTGTGAACGACTTTTGACCGTGTCCAGATTGATCTAAATTAAGATTTTATATGATTTCCACTCAGTTTTGAAATATGAAAATATTTAGAAAAAAATGAAGATACTTTTTTCTCATTAAGTTATAACTAGGTAGCTTACAAATTTCCTTCAAACCAAGAATAAAAAGATTAGAAAGAAACAGATTCAAATTAATTTTGGTCGAAATCTATTCGAGCATTTCTGCTCGGTACGGCGGCTAGGTGCATCATATTTTGTTTCTGCCCATCTCCGGATGACAGAGTTGGAAAATATCCTTGCTTCGTAGCTAATTCTTTTATGTGCTCATTCTAACATTCTTACATTCATGTCTACTTTCAGTATCCTTTTTTAAACAGTAGCTTTATCACTTCTTAACATTGCCTTAAAATACGTTACATCATTTTCGGGTCCACACAGTTTGTCGACAAGATCCTTAAAACTATTTCAAGAACTAAATCTAATTTTGAAAAACGATTTTTTTGAAAAATATTGGAGAATGCACAATTAATCATTTTTTTTTCAAACCCCCAAGATATCATTTTTTGTCCTCATATTCTATATCGCGACGCAGGAAATCGCGGAATCGATAAAATGAATTTAAAAAATAGAAAGTGAGTCATTTCTTCTAATTCTTATATTCTTGTGTTCTTAAAGCACTACTATTCTATGAAAATAATATTTTTCATAACAGAAATATTAGAAAATCTCCGAATGTCAAATTTACGATATTTTCGTATTTACACCAAGAAAACTTTTCATGCTATATTTTTTTGTATATATTCGATTCCATAGATTTTTTCTTAGAGAAAAATGACATAAGTTTTTTTCAATGTTTCTTCCTAATAACAGCACGAATAACTTGACGATAAGATAATCTTCTTTACATGTTTGTTTTTTTTACTAGGTGTACATATAAAAGACACTTCAAACATTACATTATTTCTATAGTAAGATGATTCTTTAATTTCTATACAAACAAATACTCTTCATTATTTCTGCTGGCTTTGCACGGCCTTGGATTAATGAATATACATTTATTTGCTGGTTGGAGTCTATATATATATTGACGATATATATATATATATATATATATATATATATATATATATATATATATATATATATATATATGAACCGAGGTAAGTTTGACAGAAATATGAACTCTCTATTATTATGTAAAAGACTTCTAACTTTTCTACGAATGAGCGTAGTTATTTACAAATCTGTCTGGTGCCTAAACTCTCATATGCTCGGTTAATTCTTAAAATAATGACAATATTTCTGGTCAAAACTTCAAGCTATAAGTCTATGCAACTTTTATTTACAATTTTCGATTGTTATTTTCAGATTGATTATATCTAAAAATATGGCCAGACTCCACACCTACTTCTACTATTCCAACTGAAAAATGATTACAGAAACTTCTGTATAATTCATGTAATAAACGTATTCGTCGGTATATAAGATTTTAAGTTCAGTTGTTAGGTTGCTTTTCAATTACATAGTCGAGATTTCAAAAGACGGCAGAGACGTGTTAGTTCGGTTACATAGGTTTGGTTTTAACGCAACCTGATAGTCAAACAGTGAAGAGTTCACTCTCCTAAATTTGGTGAGAATTGTTCTTGTTTTTACGAGATAAAACTCAACTTTGAATGGAGTAAAACAAAGAAAGCGAAGAAGCAAACTCTCAGTTTATCAAACAATGATACCTTTCGCTTGATTCTCGCCTCAAAACAATTCCTAAGTTTGAAGGCGGAATAAATCGTTGGACAGAAAAGGTTGTTTTCAGAAATTTTTTTTTCTAGAATAGAATGTGTAATTCTTCTTAACCATGCAGTGGTTGCATTTTCTAAATGTTTTCGGGTAACAAATACTTTCTCATCATTTCATGTAGTTTGTGACATTTATTGAAAAAGAGCAATTTTTGAATAATGGGTAAAATGGTTTGAATAAAAGTATTTAAGCTTTGAATCGAAGTATTTGTGCTTTGTATTAGGGTCCATACATTGCGAATAAAGTTTTTTGAAAAAAATATTTCGAATAGAACACTAATAAGTTTGAATAGCCATGTAAAAGCGGATCTGGCCTTATGGAAAAATCGAGCAAAAATTAATAACAGTTCCAAAAGCTATCTTAACTTGACTGATATCGGATAACCTTGCCGTTAAACTATATGACGTCATATGTGAGGTTCTTTTCTGGAATGGTGAATTGATTAAAACTATTGTGAACTAACATTTGATATACACTTTTTGCTTTCCCTTCCCCATTACACAAAACACTTATTTACAATGTAACATGGATTAGTGCCAACAAACTCTAAAAGTATCCGCCCTGACGCAGGTATACAAACACACAACCACATAATCGCAGTTTTGCACATTCTCTTATCCAACTAACCATTATACGTTTAATTATTGTCCTTTTGATGGTCAAATTCATGAATATAATTGGCCATTTTATGACTGATAAGACGGGGAAAATTTCTCATGGCCAGAACCAGTGCACTCAAATACTTGCATTATTCTACGAAAGCTATTCAAAATGTTACATTATTGCAAAATATGGTGTTCGTAAAAACTGTAATCCATAATGCAATTGACTTTTTAAAAATTCACAGGACTTGAAGAAGCGGTCAACCGAGGAAGTTCTGCATTTTACATTGTCATTTGATGGAAAAAATCCCTCGACCAGATCGATTAGGAACATGCAGATTGCTTTATTGGCAAGGGCACAGACGTGAGCAGGGTGACTGTTTCGTACCATTGAGCAATGAATTTGGAGTGAAATCATTTAACCCCGCTCGTAAATAAAAATTGACGAAAGACATGAAAGCCCAGCGGTCAGTATTCACTAAAAGACATCCGACATCCACCAAGTTTTTTCATTGACGAGTCAACCTCGCAGCAGATAATTCTACAGAAACGAAACGTGTCTAGACCACCTGCGATGCGTTACGATGAGAAGTACACAATACTGATACACTCACCGAGCCAAATGATTTGGGATGCGATGTAAACCAACAGAACTGCTGGGCTATATTTTCTACCTTATGGCTATAGCAAGAATGATCAAATGTACGTCTAACTCTTAAAGGACGAAGTATAAATCCATATAACCAATCATAGATGCAAATAAATCATGCAAGATGTCTCTCCATATCATCGGTCGAAGATTGTGACATCCTCTCAACATGAAGTGAAAACCATTGAATGGTCTGGAAACAGCCTCGACCTCAACCCGATTGAGAATTAGTGGACCATTCTGAAAGATTTGTAAAGGTTGCGGAAAAACAGCTATTAAGAGCCAAATACCTAGTTGAATTGATTGAAAAAGTACGGATGCAAAAAATTACAGTTCTGTCAAAACCAAATCGATGGTATACCATGCTGTGTACTGGCCTTCATAAAGAACAACAGAAGACATTTCAAATACTAAGGAATATGATTTAGTGACTGTCCATATGTCAGTATATATGTCCTTTATGTAATTTGTCATATAAATACACTACTTTAGAGAGAGGGGGAATGAGAAAACAGTAATACCATAAATTCTGTAACAAAGGTATCCCTTGGTTGAAAGAAAATCGAATGATAAAGCAGAGTACGAATTGGTGCATTTATTAACAATGCTTTGAGCTCTACAAAAATCTACAAGTTATGTAAGATGATTTCCTTTGGACTTCAAACGCGGCTTAAAACAATCAGGTCATTCATCGATTGCAGTACGGACAATTTTTATCAGAGGATTGGTGGCAGCTTCCTCCAGAGAACGTTCAAGATGTTTCTAATTGATTCTTAAATTTTGTTTTAGACAATCTTTTCTAGCTCTGACCACTATTTTTAAATCAGAGGATTAAAATCTGGACTTCCAGAGGACCAATCCTGAGACTTTATGAAATCTGGAACTTAGTCTCTGAGCCGATGTTGAGACACAATTGTCTTGAGAGCTGGAGCAAAGACCTACTGGAACGCCCAATTCTTTCCACGGAAGATGATCCCATTAAGATGTTTAACTTGACCTTCGAGATGATTAATGAGGAACTTATGTTGATTGCTACTCTGATATGCATCAGAGCTAAAGCTAGCATACGTCAGGCTCTACGATGATATAAACGTAGTCTAGGATCCCTTAAGATCGTCTGGGACATTGATCTTGGTGAAACACCTATCTTTCAAGTCATACTTTTCTGCTTTCTCATAGGATTGCTCCGGATTCTGTTTGTAACAGATTTGATGGCTCTAGAGGTCTTTACTGTCCAAGGACGGCACGGTCGTTGTATGTCTTCGACAGTCTGTTGTGAATCTCTTCATGGTACGATACACAAATATTCTACCGATCTCAAAAAGTATAAGCAGTTTGATAATAGCATAGGGTTCATGACCAGCCTTATAAAGGCTTCTTCATTATCTAACTCTACACTATATTCATTAAATCATACAACTGAAAATATGAAAAACAGAGAGTAACTTTTTATTTACAAAACTCGATCAATTTTATGAAACTCTATGAAAAATTATTATATAAACTTGTTACAGTATCTATGGTAGTGTTAGGTACATATACATTTATATAGGGATGTACTGTTCAAGTTAAGACAGAACAGGAGTATTATACAGTGTGCATGGAATCTTTATTAAGATTGTGTAATATCCGGACGTTTTGGAGTATAATTCTAACTTCAGCGGTTATAAGTCCACATTGTTAGAAAATGCAGGCATAGATATGCGCAGTTTTTCCGACATCAAAGCCATCATATAAGGTGTTGCAAATGGTTGGTGTATGTGTGTATAATCATTCCTGAGTATTTCTGATTCTGATTATCAATTGTCCAGAGGTTTCAAAGAACGAGTAAGTAAGCATGGACACATATTCCTGTCCAGCTTAGATCTTGCAGTATGGGAATATAGGTCATTCTCCATGTGCATATAGGAGCATTGAGGGGGAACAAAAGGGATCGTATGTATCTGAGAGAGGTGAAGAAATCAGGAGTTTCAAATGTGTATTATGATCGTTTTATAAGTACAGATTAAAATAAGTTGGTACAGATTAAATTAAGTTGGTCGAGTTTACAGAGTGCAATTTTTCCTTTTTTGCTGATATATATCGATATTGGTGTGTGTGTGGGTGTCTGTGTGTGCGTATAAGTGGGCTGTTTAGATATTTGTGTTATTAGGGTTATTTATTTGAAATCTAGATCTATAATCAACTTTATTTTGATCAATAACTTCAAATCAAAGATCTATATTCTGTAATACTTTTAGTTATTCTTATCAGAGTTCTTGAGAATTACTGATCCAAGAGACCCAAATTTGATACTGCACAGTCTTTGACTGTGTGTTCATTAATATATCTGGTGAATGTCAATTGATTAATATATCTGGCGTAAAATGGCCAGTTGTCAAGCAATCGCAGTACACACACACACACACACACACACACACACACACACACACACACATAGATTTCTTCAGTTGTTGTTAGATCACTCGGAAACCGGAGGCCTGATTGGATTGGAAATTGATTTTTCTCCCCAAGAGCATTTTAAAACTGAAACATATTTGTGAGGTGTAACCAAGCGCATTTGCAAGTTTTGGGACCCAAAGATGCATCTGGTCGTGCTTACATGAACTTACAAGAGTTTGAAAAAAAGAATTCCATGAAATGAAATTTACAAGAATCCAAAAAAAAAAACAAAAACAGTTGTTGTCTAGCGGCAAACTTGTGCATGTGTGTATGTATGTGTGTGTGTGTATGTGTGTGTGTGTATGTAAGTGCATGCGCTCGCGTGTGGTGTGTCTGGTTGTGCTGCTACAAAAAATTTGAAGTAGAAAATGAAATGAAACAAATTTCATATAAATGTTTCTTTTTGATTTTAAAAAAGTTCTCGTGTAAGGTACAAGGCTAAAAAAGATTTTTAAAAAGTAAAAAGGAAATGCCATAAAAGAAATCAAAAGAACTGTTTTGAGAAGATGCCTAACTCGTATGATTTTGTAATGTTCCAAGCCCAATAGTGTGTCCACAGTAGTGCTGAAACAAAATTATTTTTAAAAAAAATCATAAATTGATTTTAATTCCCCAAAATTCAAAAAATAGTATTAGGAAGATGTTTACTGGAGCACTAAAGTGAATTTATTGGTTTAGAGACTAAATGGTATGTCCGGTAGCGCTGGTAGAAGATTTCTTTTTCAATTTGTTTATCCCAGGACTAAGATGAGGCAGGCGCTAACCTCTGATGTCCCTTCAGTTAAATTAGGTCCCAGTCAATTTATAGCTAACATTACTACTTTTTAATCAGACAAATTTATAGGTGACAATCCCATTTATCACCAAAAGGGATTCTATTTGCGCATTCTACCGGGAAATGTGTGCTGGCCCAACGGGTCGGGAATGATGATGTTCCGGAGAGCTCACAACCCCTTATTTAATTTTATGAGCTCTCCATAAAATACCATTTGCTTTCCTGTGTAATTATATTTGAAGTTGCTTTCCCGGATAACCCACCAAAAATATATTAATATTTACTAAACTTTTTTTCTGGTAGGTCATTCAGTGAGGAATGTGATCTTTACATTAGTAAATACTCGTGGGACTGTCTCGCTAACTGTCACAAGGCAGCGCTCTTTAGAGTAATAGATGTTTTAGCATGTCTGACACTAAGCTACAACTGTGATGCACACAGCGAGAATCAAAGTCTTTATACTGTCAATAGCCTGATCAGAATCTCAGGCAAAGAATATGGAAACACCATACATAGAGGATGTTCAGCCAGCTTTTTTACAGATATGACACAAAATCGTTTTTTGTTCATTAGCTAAACGTTATGGTTTCATGAAATATAACTCAAACAAACTAGATAATTCATTTAAATTTCTGGCATATACAGCTGATTTCTTACAGTTTTGTCACAAACATTGACTCTTGTTCCTGCCCACTTATTTTTCACTTTTTTCCTTTGCACATACCTTTTTTAAAGCATATTGATTTGAGATTTCTATCCTAATAGTCTGACGTCATCCATGGGCTACTCATATGTTTTCCGTTTATTACGTTCGCATTATGTTTATACTTGCATCATATTTTAGTCATAGTTGACAGGAAACCACCTGAGTCTTTTGCCACATTCGCCTCTTGAATTCCCCTCTCGATGGGTTTTTATGATCTTCTCCATTGTCTCAATTGACAGTTCTTTTTTGGGGCTGCGTTTCTTTTCAATTAGCTCAGGTCTGCAAACCCTCTCTTCCAACTGCAAACTAATTTACATGTTAAGACTTGTGCAGGTACATTTTTCAGAAATTCAAATTACTAAATGATCCTCTATTTTTTCCTTCAACGTTGATTGAATCTATAAGTTTTTTCCTCAATATTTGGTGATTCTATAATTTTCTGGTGTTGGTTTTAAAGAGAAACATTAAAGAAGTAATTTTGAATTTTGTTGTTGATGATTCCATTATTTGATGTGGAAAAATTTACCATTGATTTGAATTGAATGATTCCATAATTTCCCCATCAGCATATGATTCCACAGTGCTTTCCTCGATATTAAATAATTCTGAGATTCTCGAACATTGAATGATTCCATAATTCCCCATCGACATTGAATGACTTTATAATTTTCTCTAAAAATTGAGTGATCTTATAATTTTTCCCCCAAACATTGGGCAATTTTATTATTTTTTTCCCTCTATTTGATCTGGAAAGAAATATTGCTTTAATATGAATAATTTAGTTCAGTTTGATGAATATTTCATGAAGCCAGAAATAATCATGTTGAAAATTCTCCAAGTGCAATGATTCAATAATTTTTGCTAAGGGTAGTATAACCGGCATTTATATATATATTTATGTACGGTTTTTTTTAATCTGAACATATTCTGGCACAAGACCTCAGTGGAGGAGCACTCAGTAAAAATATAACAGTGCAGTGGTAAGTGTACTAACTTGACCACTGCTTCAAATAAGGTGACCGAATATTTACAATGCTGGGTTAACCTTGCAAGAAAACTGAAGAGTGTGACGCCTCTTAAGGATCGAATTCACTTATATATATATCGTACATTATACATATATAGTCTCAATTCTCAACAAACACAAAACAAATAATAACATTTTATCCGTAGTATATGTTCAATCAGAGTGCTCAGTATCTAACAATGTAAATAGAGCTATAATTACATAGAAATAATATTTGAGAGGACATATTCCCATTACACACACACACACATATATATATATATTATGTATATACTATATAAAAAATATATATACTTCACAATTATAATATATATATATGTATTCATATATATTATATATTGCATATATATATATTATATATATATTATATATTGTATACATATATTTATATGTATCATTCATTATATATATATTTCATATATAGTATATATATATATATATTTGTATATATCATATACATATACCATCTATGAAATATCTCATTTATAATTCATATATCATATATATATATATTACGTATATAAAATGTATATATCATATCTTACATAGAGAATGCTGATATATAACATATATGATATAAATATTATTCATATACATATATATATATTGTATTATACATATATATATATATATATATATATATATATATATATATAACTCTATTAAATTTGACTCTGGAAAATCATCGAAATCCATGACCTATGTTGATACCCTTATATCCATAGAAAACATAAGGCACCTCCAAGCAACCTATAATATTAAACCCACCGATATCCACAACTACCTACGCCCAAAATAGCCTCTTCCCCATACACCTTGAGGAAAACTTACCTTTCTCACCATCGCTTAAAATCAGAATATGCTCTGATGATAAGAAACTGAAGTTATACAATGACAACCTCATATAACATTACACTTCACGGGGATATTCATACACCCTCATAGAAAATCAATAAAGCTACTGTAATACTAAGAGAAAACACCCTTAAATTCACCAACAAACACAAATCCGACCGTATACCCCTTATAACGACGTCAAACGATACACTCACCTGACTTACTCAAATTATTAAGAATAGATGGGATATCTTGACACTGAAATCGGAACTGGAGCTCTTTCCTACCATAGATCCAAGAACATCAGATATAATAGGCAACAAGTATTCCACAGAAAATGCACCCCTAAAACAATCAAATTCTTCCAACCATGCAACAATAGAAATAGTCTATGCTGCAACCACCTGAAACACACAAATATCTTAACCTGCTCATTAACGAAAATTACTTAATATTATGATATCTACCATAGTTTCAACTATAAAAGTAACACTATTATCTCCTTAAGCGCATGCAATGTGAAATATAATATATAGGCAAATCGGAATGGCCGTTTGATTTCAGACTTAGCAACTGCAGACAAAATGAAATCATCCAAATACAACAATTTACTCCCAATAGAACAGCACTTCCACCTACCTGACCACAATTTTAGCGCCAATGCAAACTTTACTGCTATAATAATAAGAGAAGATTATATCTGATGAGATTCCCTCAAACACTCTCTCTAATTAATCATTTAAAAAGATATAACAATTCTAATACATAAAATGACGTTTAGCGCAATCAAATCCCAAATAAAGGGTGTTGGAAAAAGCCTTTGTCTCGCAGTGGGCCTGGAATGGCTACAGCCACTGATAATATATAAAATGTGTGTGTAAAGGTGTGTGTGTATGTGTATGCATGATATATATATATATATATATATATATATATATATATATATATATAGAGAGAGAGAGAGAGAGAGAGAGAGAGAGCTAATGGTGTATTCCCACTTGTATCAGCGATCAGCGTTCGAATACTGAATTTTAAAGAGGTTAGGTTGACCTTTACAGCTTATAAAATTGGCACAAAACAATCTTTGTATTTTTTTCCCTGCATCTCTATGTGTGCTAGACTAACGTAACTCAATAGATACATTCATATTACACATTTTACGGTTTTTTCCAACGCATTTCATGTTAAAGTTGACATGCATCTTATATATCTGTACGTCTTCTATGCCATACTAATGTAGTATGAATTACTACTTACGGTATTTTGAGTCTACCAAGAACTCATATCCCAGTTAGAAATGTTCAAACACTGGTCAGTGTGCTCCAAAGGAAAACTATACCTTGACTATTTGTTTCTGTGGTTTCATGTTCTTTATCGCTCCCTAAATCTGAAGTCTACACATACGCCATAATAGAATCGTTTTCCACAACCTTTGCTAATGCTGCTAATTAAACCACGAGAAACGAAGCGAGAAAAACGAGCAACTGGATCGAAAGTCAAAGTGATTTATTATTCATGTTAATGAAAGGTAATAAATTCTTAAACACATGATATAATATATGAAAACAAGCTGTATCTAATGATCATAAATGATTAACCAGAATGGTTTGCGCTATCAAACAACAGCAATAAAATTAACCGGTCACAGGGTTCTAAAACACCAGTCAAAGAAAAGGTGAAAAATATTGAAAATAAAATACACTTGTTGCGGAAATATCATCGATAGAACTACACGTGTCTGTTTCCAGTGTGCTCACTAAACTCCCCTGCCTCAACAGTTGACTAACAATAAACCATGTTACGAACAAATGGCAGATGAGAGAACCAATGAATTGATCGATTCCATGGCAGGGCCCTCATTATTTTTCGCTTGTCTTCCTGTTAGGAGAAAAGAGACTTCTAAAAACATAATGAAAAGAGAATCCCGCCAAAAACCATCATTTTATTTTATTCATAAGCGTATAAGCACACTGCGAATTATGCATATGTCAACTTTTTATTGAACTTCAGTGAATAGCTGAGTTTTACGGTTATAATGTCTAGATATGCACACTCCTTAGGCCCGAAAGTGTGCCTCTATCATTCGAAGGTGATTGCATAAGCACATGTGTGTGCACCCTTACACACTCACACAACACACACAGACACACACACACACACATATATATATATATATATATATATATATATATATATATATATATATATAATATGTGTGTGTGTGTATGCATATACATATAATCTGATAGAATAATCATGAATACATTATACTATATGAAACTCTATATGAAATGACCTCTCATTATCACACGGAGAATGTGTCACGGGCCTTGACAGCGTAAATGGAATAAACAATTCAAGAAAATGGTGCTGCAGCAGATATCGAACCTGCGACCGATTAGGTAATTGCTTCAACGTAGCTTTCCTCTTACCATCGAGCTAAACTGCCCGGTGGAATGGTAAAGACCAAAATAACTGCTTCGCCCACACGTTTTCATTATTGTTCATTCACTGCCCATATCGACGCCATTGTTTCTCGACACAGACATCATATTATTAAGAATAGAACAGAATAATTATGGATTTACGCTGTCAAGGCCAAGTGATACATTTTCCGTGTAATAACAGGTCACTTCAAATAGAGTTTCAGGGACCTAGGTTCCAATTTGCCCAGGTCAGCCATGCTGTCTGAATATTCCTACAAAACGGAAAGTTGACCTCCACAGCCAGCCCGGGTGTCTGTAAAGAGAAGGAAACTCCAACAAAACCTATAAGGACCTTGCTCCCATCTTTTGTCTTCGATGGGCATGGAATGCAAACCCTTGGTTTAAAAGGGTGGGGTCAGCAGTGTGTACGTCGCACCTTAACTTAGAACTTCATTGCGCACGTCTATACGTATGCATGTCTCTTGTGTGTGAATGTTTCCTTTCTATCAATGTTATTAATTTCTTACTTCGAATGCCACGGTTTTCCTACTTCATTTTTATCTGTTCAACGCATTTCTATCAAAGATATATATTTATACTGTTAAAGTATCACGATAGTTAAACGAGATTGATTTAGCTTGGATTTTATGTTTGATATTTACTCCAGTTGATTCATTTGCCATTAATATATAGTTCTTTTTAGGTTTGACTTCAATTCATTCAAACACTGGGTACAGAACAATGCATATAAATAGATATAAATACCTGATGGTGATAGGAGAACACAGATATTGATAACGTATCACTAAGTGTAATATATATATGTATATACACACACACACACACACACATACACACACATAAATACATACACACACACACAGAGACACACACACATACATACATACATACATACATATATATATATATATATATATATATATATATATATATATATATATATATATTATCGACTAAAATTATTGGGGATCACAGCATAAACAATCCGATTGGAAAAAAGGAAGAAACTTGTGAATTTCTAAATTGACCTGATCTTAGATTGACCTTTAGAGTCCACCAGAGGTCAGTGCTATCTATTCTATGCGCATGCTGGGATCGAGTCACCTTTAGATACAAATATGCAGCCATCTCTCTTAGATACTATAAAACCGACGGATATTTGTTTGTTAGTTTGTTATCTTGCGTGTATATAACTTATAGACTCCTAAACAGCTGCCCCTTGGGTGCAGCCAATTTTTCTATTGTAGTGGTTTGATCTTAGGATTAACATAATATAGGTGGCACTGATCTTTGAGGTCCTTAAAAGTCAATCCAAAGTCAGAACTAAATTTCTGTTTAGATATTGATTCAGTTCTAGTAAAATCATTAATAACGATAACGACCAAGTGGTTAGAGCTGTGGATAATGCTAATCAGGAGACTGGGTTCAAAATCTTGAGGAGAAAATCACAAACCTAATTTCACGTTCTTTCAATCTGTTAGACCTTCAAAACTACTAAGAATTCGTCTGTTGTGTGAATTTTCAAAAAAAGTTTTTGAGTGGGAGTATCCTTATAATTTAACTACGGGATTGACGTGGACTTTTTTATTTTTCCGTTCGTCGTAATAAACCATTGATGGCAGTATTTTTTCAAAGGAATCTGAACTTAATATAACTATATATCGGGTATAAGTTATAGCTGCCCAAACGACTGCACTTCGGGGTTAAACTTTGTCAATAAGCGTAACTTTACCTCAGATGTTCAATCTGAGGGTTTACATTTCAATTTTCTTCCCGGACAACGCTGGTACTCAAGATTGTTTTCTCTCTTATGGTTTAAAATTGGGGAGACTTTTTCTCTCCACTTTTTAGGATTCAAAATCAAAAAGTGATTTTTTTTTCACTGGTCAAAACTGAGCGGGAACTTTCCCCTCTTTTTTCACAATAGCCCCACTTTTTTTTCAACATTAACCCCCTCAAACGCTCCTGTTTCTAATATTTGCCCTATTTTCATCCTCATTCTCCCTCAAGATTAGATCTTTTTTTTCTAAACATTAGCCCTACTTTTTTCTGACATTGACGCCCCTTTGAACTTTAAAACCCTACGACCCAACTTTTCAAAAAGAATTATCCTTTTTTCCTACTCTAGCCCCCTTTTTACATTATCCCAAGCTGTTTTTTTTTTATATTAGCCCACTTTCCTCAAACAGTGTGAAGAAAGAGTGATATTGGATCAATTTTAAAAACAAACTAAATTAAACCCAATTTAACATATCATCATTTATCTTTATCTTTTTGGGGGGAGGGGGTAGCTATTTAACCCATCATTAAGGGTGGATATTTAATTGAGTTTTCCATATTTTTTTTCAGTTATTAGTTAGGTCTAGACATATGTCAAGTTTTTCACTTTCTTTTAATTTTACCCTGGGATATCCTGGAACAGTGACACCCACTACATGACTGTTCTTCTTTTCTTTGTTTAGGATAAGGTAAGTAGATCTAGTCTTCTCTCCTCTCCTGGGTTAGGTAATCTGTTTGAATATAACACTCACTTTTCTCTATTACTCCACTTACATGGCATTTCAGTTCTTACATCTTTTTCGTAAACAGAACCAATCTTTTTAATCATTTTTTTCTTATTCCATTTCTATTGCAAAACATACATCAAACTTACTTTCATACGGACTCTTCAGTAAGTATCTTGTATGCATATAATAGTCTTATTCTGTCTGTAAATAACGTTTAACATATTCAATTAATTTTGGTGAATCTATTTTATGACATTTTATGGAGTACCGCCAATTTCTTTGTATTCTCTCTGCACTACAGATAAAATGATAAACTAAGTGATATGATTACTTTATTGCAAAAACACTCATAGTACAATAAAGCCCCCATGATTATAATGATGAAAAACACTGTTGCACCAGTCCAAATGAAAAAAAAAGGTCAGTTTGCTTTATAATTTAGCAGGTTGATCATTGTGAACAAGTGTACCAATAGATTGATAAAACTCCTTCGAAAACGACTGGAAACAAGGCATTAGATCAAGTAATTTTATTTCTTGGTCAAATTCGGGGAAATTGTATCACCCTGTAAACACTTGCACGCGTGTGTCTACCCAATTGATTGACATAATTGCATCTCACCCTGATGCCAGTAGTCATTCATTTACCAACTCACAAGGACAAATATGTTATTTTCTTTATGTGTGTGGAGTTCCCCAGTAATAAACTCAAGGTTGCATCGTATTTCATCCAAAAATTGCCTGGTCCTCTTAGGTATTACCATAGGCAATAGAGCGTACCCTTAATCATATCCTGCTTATTGCAACGGGATGGCGCTGTCCGAGTGTCTGATACCCAGGCACCACTCCTTGCTCAGTTCTTTCGATGTCCTAGCACACGTAAGAATCAGAATTTCGGTGCTGATACTTAGGAAAAGGTTAGTACTCGTTAAAATCGACACATTTAGGTATTTTTGCAACACCAAGAATGCAAATCTATCTATCTATCTATCTATCTATTTATCTATCTATCTATCTATCTATCTACCTATCTATCTATCCATCTATGTTCACTTCCATCTATATATCTGTCTATCCCTATTCGTATCTATCTATCTATCTATCTATCTGACAATCTATCTATGTTCACTTCCATCTATATATCTGTCTATCCCTATTCGTATCTATCTATCTACATTCCCTTCTATCTATATATGTCTGTCTATCCCAATTCGCATCTATCTATCTATCTATCTATCTATCTATCTATCTATCTATCTATCTATCTATCTATGTTCCCTTCTATCTATATATGTCTGTCTATCCCAATTCACATCTATCTATCTATCTATCTATCTATCTATCTATCTATCTATCTATCTATCTATCTATCTATCTATCTATCTATCTATCTATGTTCACTTCTATCTATATATGTCTGTCTATCCCAATTCACATCTATCTATCTATCTATCTATCTATCTATCTATCTATCTATCTATCTATGTTCACTTCTATCTATATATGTCTGTCTATCCCAAATCGCATCTATCTATCTATCTATCTATCTATTAATCTATCTATCTATCTGTATCTACTTGTATCATACGTACGAATTCAAGTGTACATAACAAAAATGAAATAAAAAGACATTGAAAGGTGTGTCCAACTCAGTTCACCATGCACTTTAGTTATAAAAATCTCCTTTGAAATATGGGTATTACTGATGAGGAATCTCTTATACTCTCACACACAAACAGACAGGCAACCTGGACCAATCCTTGATCTAACGGTTGTAAAATAAGGTAGCATACAGAGGCCCTAAAAAGCCGTACAAAGGATTCAAAAAGTATAACGATATACAACATTTTGTTGAGGCATTAGCACAATAAAAGCCATTAATTACACCCAGAATGTCTAAAATCTCTTGAGATGCGCTTCAAGAAGAAATTATACTTAGCACACCAGATCACCGTTCCCATCACACCCACATAAATTCATGGTATGCAATATTCTGAAAAAGAATAAGTTGATGTCCTTTATTGGATTAATATTTTATCAATATGTATTATATAGTTATACATGTTTCTGCCTTAGTATGACTTTTGGGGCCTCTGCACGACTCTTCGAGCCTTTGTTTGCTGTGTTCAACTAACCACTACATTTTACATCCGTAAAAACAAGGATTAACATTACTTCCAATTTACGACGCTTAAAGTGTGTATACATTACTAAATGCTAGAGAAGCTGTTATCTAAATGGAAAAAAAGTCGATGAAAATGAATACATTGTGGCAACTGATATCAGTTTTCTGTTGAAAAATATTCCCCAATAATTCAAAATCTACCACGTTATTGCTTCATTGTGTGTAAGGTTAGCATTCATTGTTAACTAAGCCAGCCTACCTTGGTACAAGACTACAGTGATATAGTACCGAAAATAGTCCCCTTTCCAGCTATTTGCGCACCGGCCTACAAAAGGTATTACTCACTAAGTGTAGCGGCGAAAGTCCGTACTGCATTTGGTCCATGAACGCTGTTTAACTTCTCTGAACTTCGGGTTAACACTTCGTATACTTGTCATCGAGAATGTATAAATCCTTCCTTTCTTCCCATTATATGTCCGAGAGTTTTTACCCAATATATCTCTACCAATGAGTGTGCTTTCATATCCATAGACGCATAATTTTTCTGTATTTAAAAGGGAAAATAATACTTGAACGTTATCCAAGATAAATGTCATGAGTATGTTTTTTACTTGAACTGCTTTGCATAGACGTTTTATATTTAAATAACGACATCTTTGCTCACAGCTACGAAATTGGCTGAGTTAGTGCACGTTTTAATAAAGTGACCCTATATCTTGATACATGAGTGAATTTTACATCCAAATACAAGTTTGCCTATATAAATCTTCGGGTATATGGATATCTGGATGAGTAGGATGGCATAACAGTTAGGGACACAAAAAACAGAATAGCAAACTGAATTGGTGAAGGTATGAATCCATTTTTCTTTGTGTTCTATCCCATTGCTGGATATCTTGACGGAAAAAGGAGTCACTAGTAAAAAAAAGGGGTAAATCACTCTACTGTATATATATATTACCGTTGGTCAGTTATAACAGTATAAAAAAATTCTGCACAAATTTTTATAAACACTGACTAGGGGCAAGTCTACACATATGTATCTATTTACAGATGCGTAATCGGGTTTGTGTTGTATCAGAAAACGAGTTTGAATGATTATTGAATCCCCGTTCCCCCTTCTTCACACACACACACACACGCACGCGCACACACACACACACACACACACACACACACGCATACTCTCTCTCGGTCTCACTCACTCTCTCACACACATATATATATATAGGCAAGCATATATGAAAGCCTACATATATGTACGCGCTTTTATGTATGCGGATGTGTATAGGGCGCGAGTAAGAAAATATATAGAATCTGTATGTAAGTGTGTGTACGCCTTTAAATGTATGTGTAGATGTCAATGTGTGTAGGGTGCAGTAGTTGCTCGGATAAAGGCCGTCAGTTCTGCATTTTACCATCATGTGACGCCACATTGAATAATGCCAGGCTGACAGACGCCACCCGGGTGTCGGCCCCACCCTCCAATGTTTCCCTGCGGCAAACAGGCAGAATTACGCCCCCTTTGCCTACCGCCCAGTCCCCAGGATACACAACAACCTTTGTAGAAGCCTGTTATTAATTCTAAATCTTTAGGTATTTAGCTGTTAAACAGTTTACGTATTCACAACGTGTGTATGTATGCTGAGAAACACGAATGCGTGCATATATATATATATATATTTATATATATATATATATATATATATGCTTTCGTATGAACGTATATATATATATATATATATATATATATATATATATATATATATATATATATATATATATGAGAACACACACACTCGCACATATCTACATATATAGGAAGAAGCTCATTGTGATCATTTTGGGATGGGTCATTTTAGATAATTACTGGCTAATAGAATCAAGCGAAGCAAATATAAAGAGTTGCTTATTGTGATCGCTAAGAACAAAGTATTTTGAGTAATTTTTGTAACAATAACAGGCTGATAACATTAAACATCATTATAATAGGCGGCCTCTTTCTCTTTCTCTCTCTCTCTCTATATATATACATACCCCCCACAAATATATATATATATATACACACCCCACACACACACATATATATATATATATATATATGTGTGTGTGTGTGTGTTTTTAAGACGCTTCATGGCTTCCCAAATAGGAGAAAGAGGCTTCATGGCTCCTCTAAAGAAAGAAAGAAAATTATACCAAATGAAATTCTTTCTCTCTCATTGGAGCGATATTGAAGGCTGGACAAACCATATATATATATATATATATATATATAGGAAGACCACTGTGATGACTTCGGGATGGGTCGTTTTAGATAATTACCTGCTGATATAATCCAGCGGAGCATATATAAAGAGGTCCCTTATTGTGATCTCTATGAATAGAATATTTTTGACTGAATTTGATAACAATAATAGCTGGATAACATTAGCCGTCTGTAAACCATTTATAGATATATTGGTGTGCATGTGCGTATGTATTTCTTCATTTTCTACTCTCTAAACCAAACATTCATGATACCGAATAGTTACGCTCACGATAGATAAAAAACTATAAATATGACTTCCAAAATATGAATACTTATCTAACATTAAAACAAGTACAAGTGTTTACTAAGTAAGTTCAACACGGCACGGGACCAAATAAAAAAGGGGAAAAAAAAGAGATCATGTCGCACCGGTCTCCCAAGTGGAAAGGTTCTCTTTACAAGCTTTGAAAAACAGCATTGAAAATCCTGACTTTTGATTTGGCTAGAATTTAATCAGTGGCGTCAGTGAGAAATAAGCAATTACTCCAGTCAGTAAGCAGTATCGAACATGAAAAATATATCATATGCCTGAATGTATAATGGCGTTTTGATATTTTTATATTCGTATGCAGTCTTGTGCTACGTTGTATTGAACTTAGAATGGTACAAAGACACACACACACAGATTTTGTATGTACACTAATAACTCTGTAAATATGTATCTAGAAGCTAATTGAGTCAAGATCTAACTGAAATTGCCATGCTGTCCCGAACTCACGCACTTTCCCAACCAAATACAATAATCACTATCCTTCGGTAGAAAAAGCCAAACCTTCAAGAACGAGAAAATCACCCAAGTCCAAAAAAAAAAAAAAGGTTATACAACCAATGCTCTCCCGATAGTCACTTATGGAGCAGAAACATGAAACCTAACCAAGAGACTGACCTACAAACTGAGAACCATGCAACGCGCATATGGAAGAATCACGTTCAACAGAGAGATCACAAGATAGCACAATAAATTAGGGAAAAACTGGAGTTTGAGATATAGAATCTATTCGAGATTTCAAATGGCAAAATACTGGTCATGTTGCAAGCAAAGTCAAACCAACGTGGGATATGAAGGCTCACAACGTGGATACTCAGAGATCACACATGAATCTGTTGCCGGCTGAACATAAGACACACATGAGACGAACTAAATAAGTTCAGAAAGTATTAACTCAGCGATGCTCATGTACATGAGGTCTGGCGAAACTTGGGAAAGATCTATGTCCAACGATGGATGCTAAAAAGCTGTTGCCGATGATGATCTGGTCAAGTTACGCTTAAAGCACCGGTCTATACCAGATTTACCTAAGTTAAGCAGCAATCAGTATGCTCATTTTCCACTTAGGACTGGCAACTACCGTAAGCAATCGGAGGCCCTTGTGCCAGTTTAAGCAAAGTGAAGTAAATAACTACCTCAAAATTATCAACTGTTGGTTATTTCAAATGCTAATTTTCCAGGCAAGTAATCCTTCTCCCCTTGGAAATAGTCTCTTGGTAAATATCTCTTTCTGTACTGATGAGTATGTAGTTATTTACTAAGCGTAGTTTAGTCTGGCACAAGGCCACATGAGTGTGGCACCCGTGCATATCAAACTGATAAAACTGTCAAATCGTCCATGAGTGATAGGCCCACCTTTGTGAAGGTATAGCTGTGTGTAGCAGTTATAGTATTTGTTAATGTGGTATCTAGTTCCTTAGCTTCTTATATCTATCTGGTACCAAAGACGACACATCGTATTTTTTTTTAAATTGTTGCTATCGTTATGGATAATGCCATCCCAGAGCAATGAAATCCTGTATATAGCAAGGCGTATTCAACCTTCCCCGAGAGGTGAGAGTTCAGGTGTATGATACTCTTTCGCAATTGTAAATGGAAAGAGTCGTCATAAATGCATACAGGTTGATAGACTCTTACCTGAGATTCGATCATTTGAGATGATTAGAGAAGATCAGTTTCAAATCTTATCAGTGATCAGAGCTTAAGTAAAGGAAGTTATTCATCATAACTTCCGATTTTAGATTGTATAAACAACTCAACGATTCAACCAACTTCAGTTACCCAACTCAAGATAAAGATAGAACGTAAAGCAGATAACCACAAGTGCTGCCGAAAATGAATTTATCATCTAATAAGTAGACATCACAAGTGTGGGAAAATTAAGTTTCAAGAGTTTGAAATAGAGTTGCTCCACACTAAAGAATCACCAAATCTATTTAAACATGATGTTTTATTGACAAACCAGATGGGAATCATTTCAGCGTTCAACTTTCAAAGAAAAAGTATAAAACCGAGGATCACATGAAAAATTTGCAACCTGATTTTCCGTTCATAATAAGGCAACCACTTCAGACCGAAGACAACAAAAAACATTCTTCTATCGCAGCCATAAGCATTTTAGACGATGTGACTTCTAATCACCTCATATGTCTGAATGGGGGTCTTTGAAAATCCAGCGCCTACCTGAAAGTAAAAGCAATTACTCATAATTTTCATGGGATCGATTTCTGAGCTTTAGTTGTGATGGCAAGCTACGCTGAGTCCGTGGAGATTGGGATGATGGGAGGTACATTAGATAGAGGTGTAGGAGAGATAGATAGAGAGAGAGTGTGTGCGCTACCTCTATAACAACTCGTTGTAAAAAGATTACCGAACGCTATTTTCGCTTCTCACCTTTCTTATCGTTATTGCATAAAAAGTGGACATTCAAAAAGCGGAGGAGACCCGTGTGTCTTTTTGAGATGTGGCCAAGTTGCACAATTCTCTAACACACCTTTTACCCAGAATGTTATTCATTTTGCTTTCTTAGTGTGCAATTGCCAATTGCAAATTCTATCCAGCAAAACAAGGTGTTCCTCACGTTTTGTTCCCTGCTTTGTACGCCAGGGTTAGGAGTGCCAGCTAAAGCATCCGCCGGCAAAATGGCTCTAGTCCCGGCACACACACACACACACACACACACACACACACAGAGCTTCGAAAATTTTTCATTGGGGTACGTTCAGTTTAATTGAGACACAAATGCCGCTCGAAGGCTGATCTGAGTTCAGAGAGAAAGTTAATTTGAACCATTTGTGTTGAGAATTATTCAGGGTGGGTGCAAAATCCTTGGAGAAAAATA
>OY735201.1:58361355-58523855 GCA_963457665.1 Thysanoteuthis rhombus
CAAGGCTTCGGCCATGTATCTTCCAGCCTTTGCCGAGTGTTGTTTGTTCAATAGTGTGGAATCCCTATTCAGATTATGATATTTATTCATTAACTAACATATACTCGTCAAAAACGAAGAGGCTATGTATCTATGGATTGGCACTCAGGAGCCTAAAGCTATTCTATTAAGTGATTTATGGTCAATAAATCAAATTAATCTATAACAAAATAAAGTTAAATATTATTTTATAAAAAAAAAATAATAGGAAAAATATATTGCCAAATTTGACAGATCTGGTGGTTTTAAAACGCATTTGACCATAAACATTTTTGTCTGGTCATATCATTTTTAATATTTGTTTCTGCATGTGCTGACATTTCTTTTTTTACCATTTCTGCGAGTTGGGGCTAGAAATGTTCCTGACTATCTAGCAAATCTACTTTCTTTTTCCTGTCTGGCAGTGATATTTTCATAAGATTGACTGCATCTAAAGGAAGATGGAAGAAAAGTCAGGAGAAAGAGAGACTCACCCACTCACTTAACAAATCTTTCTTAACTCACTCACCAATTGAATGACTCCTTTTTTTTCAGTCATTCACATAGCGTTTGTTGACACGGTAAACTTTTAACGTATTCTTCGTTGCTGACAACAGACGATCTCATTCTAAAAACCTTTTGTTGTTTTTCATTAGCTCTGTTATTCTTTTTCCACTGAGACCAAACCTTCATAACCTCAACGGAACTTTGACATAACAAAAAAATTAAATAAACAATTGATTTGTATAAATGGCTTTTAATGGATTGATTTATAGATTTTTCAATTCATTTTATTTGGGAACGATTGATTGCGGTAACAATAATCGTTTGATAACAGCATCCGTGATTATAATAAACAGCTTCCTCAGTACAAGAGGATGCTTCCTGCACCAATGGATATTTTAGACTTAGGGGCTACGGTTGCCTAAATATGGGTGAGTTGGGCTAGAGTTCCTACGGGGTTAGCATCTAAAATTTCCCTACAATGAATTTTGGAGACGAATGGAAGTTGGAACGATCGGTCTTTCTCAGTACATTCGGTCCATGCGTCTTATTCAAATTCGTCGAAATATCTGGTAGCATAACGTCATATATATATATATATATATATATATATGTGTGTGTGTGTGTGTGTGTGTGTGTGCGTGTGTGTATGTGTGCTTTAAAGATATACGCATAAATATATATGAAAACGTCCCCGTATGCCATATGCCATCTCGCCCCCCTCTCTCTCTTTCTATATATATATATATATAGAGAGAGAGAGATAGAGTAAGAGACAGGCAACACACACACATGCATGTACTTATATGCAATATTAACGTGGATAATTGATTAAAAATATTAGACATATGCTCATACACCCATATGCCTCTGTTTGAATAAATCTCTTCATTACTTTTTAAAATTCATATATCAACATATTAATGTGTTGTATACAGATATATAATAAGTAATATGGTAATTATATAATATATATATATATAATTACCATATTACTCACTCGCATCATTAATTTCAAATATCAAATATCTATTCTAGTCTCAATTATTTGGTGGCCTATGAAAGGCAATTAACTACGCATATGTCAATAATGTATTTTGTGCGGACAATGTGATTTGCTTGTAGTCATCGTTAGCTGTACAAAATATTACAAACAAACTCTTAAAGACACACACAGTGCAGTGTAAGACATACATACATACACAGGTATATATATATATACATATATATATATATATATATATATATATATATATATATATATATATATATATAGTGACACAAAGTGTACATGAAACAACTTTTTGAATGATAAATAAAAGTAGAATCATATGCGTTTGTAATGGTTTCTTTATCTTTGATTTATTTTCCATGTTTTTTTTCTATGACCTTGAGGTCTTTTATTTCATTCTTTTTTTTCTAAGCACCAATTTTATTCGTTTGGTACTTGGACAACGCCTTTATTCCACGCTGTCTTCCTCACCCCCATTCATTTTCTCTTGTTTTCCATTCTTCTTTCTTCCTTCATTTCTCCTGTCCTTCTCTCCGTTCTTTCGTTTTCCTCTTGCGTGACTCTCTGGTGAATAGAGAGACACCATCTGCAGGTCTCCACACTACTTACCGCTTTATGAGTCTGATAACCCATCAACCGAAGAGAGAAGCTAACATGATCAAAGACGGAACTAACACAAAAAACCTTTAATTAATGTGTGTATTCCAACAACAAAATATAAAATAAAGACGTGGCGCATATTTTACAAGCATTTCAGTCGTAATGTCTTTGTTAGCACTTTTAATGCCTGCATGTACGATTATATTACATCATGATATATGTATGTCCTAAATCTATAAGTGCACGGCCACGCCTGAGTTCTAGGATATATATATTCTTTTTCTTATTTTTTAATGATATATAACGCTCGGAATGTAAATTTATATTCTTAATTCTCTATAGACATAGATTCTAATTTATATGTTATATGTATTTGTATATATTGACGTAAATGTACGCATTTATAGTACTAATCATGGTGGCTAGATATGGATGTATATTTATGAAGGTATACATGCAACTGTAAATCATACATATATATATATATATATATATATATATATATATATATATATATATATATATATATATATATATATATATATATATATATATATATATGTAATAAGTCAGTAAGACTGCAGCCAGATGATAAAAATGAAACATTTGTTTTACGTTACAATTCCTAATCTCTTTCTTTCTTAATACATTTAACATTTCTCAGTCATTCACATAGATCGAATATTATACTATGAAAATTTAAGCTGAAAATTTGGCTAATAACTGTGTCAAGCTACAGAATGATCGATCAACCCTCGTGTGTTTGTGTATATGCATATATGTGTGTGTGAAGGGGGTGAATGAGTGTTATATGTATCGTTAACGTGTCTGTAGCATTAATACAAATAATTTCGATCAACTTCTCAGTTGCAATTAGATATTCATTAATTTGATATTGATAACGTCTTTGTAATTTGTACATCGTCAATAATATAACAAAACATTTTGTTCACATCATTATAATAAAATATTATTTTTTCATATCTCTCCGGATTTTTTTTTAAATCTCTGCCTCCTTCTCCATTCTGCTTATCGCTAAGCATTTGATTTCATTATCGCAATTTTAATACGAAGCAATAAAGATCTCTGAAATAAAAAATTGATGCAAAATACCTGAAAAGGAAACCTTGTAAAACGAGGATCCACCTAAGGAGATGTATGTGAGAGGAAAGTGTGTGTAAATTCTTTAAAAAATTACATCTCAATAAAGAATTATGAAATTTATGGCAAAAAAGGGGAATAAAAAGTTGGGGAGTTATGCTTTTTCAATTTAAAAAAAAATATCAAATTCATCTTCCTCTTATTTTTTAAATCATGTGTATTTTATATTTTTCCTGACTGGCCATCGTGTTGAACGTTTCATTAGACTTAGTTTGTATTCGTTCTTACAAAGTATACAACGCGAACAAGCATAACACAGAGAAACAACAAACGAACTAAAACGAACAAAAAAACAAAACAAAAAACAAAAAAACAACACGCATACATATTCAGGTAATAATGTAAACATACGCAAACAGATTTTGGGAATATATTCTATTGTATTTATTATTCTTTAAACGCACAAAATATTCGTATCTCATATTCATACAATAAAATTTTAGCCTCATTTTCGTGTTACATTTTTCAGTTTATAAAGAAAGGTTGAACCTGATTTAAAGGAAAAAAAATCGTAAACACGCTATATGTAGAGAAAAATATTTATTTATATTTTTGTCTGTTAACAATTTAAATTGCAGTAGATCATTTTTTCGTTGTATATATCAATTGAATAAATGAAAATATTTATGATTTTTTTTCTCAGGTTTTATATTGATGTATACACACACATGCAGAAAGAAACGTACTCGCATATACAGACGCCAAATTATATTGTGTTCGATACACACACATACAGCATATTTTTTTTTCATTCAAATATAACAAATCTGTTCAGCAGAAAAGCAGACGAACATTTTTCCTACCCCAGCATTGAAAAGAAGTGTCCATCCAAGGGGAATCTACTCTAGCGACCAGAAAACTTCTCACCCCTTCATGAAGGAGCAGCCACTATCAGGCATCGCCCGACAGCTGAGCTAGCTGCCGCAGTGTAAGCTCTATGCGCATGCGTATTGTACAAAAGAGCGCGAGGTTGAAACTTTTCAAAAACTTTTTGCAGCGTGTTGCGTGGCGCACGTTTGTTGTAACCGCGCCGCGCTTTCTTCATTTACTCTCGCGTTTTGTAAATTTCACAAAAGTCGTATGCAAACTCAAGGTTGTTTTTTTTTCCATCATTTTTTTTTTTGTCCTTTCTTCTCTATCCTTTTTGACTTTCTATCAAGGTACCGACGTTTGGCAGTTCAACTCGCAAACGCGAAAAAACAAGTTATACAAAGAGGTGAAAAACAGCCCTGGTCACATAATGCACCACCTGGTATCGTGTTTTTCTTTATTTAAATTTTTTTTTTTCATTTCCCATAACACTAATAAACACCCACTTCTCATGTCTATCAAATTCTATAGTTAATTGGGGGTACTTCGATACATTAATCATTAGTTTGTATGTTCGTTGGCGTCCTCTTGCTTCCACCTGTCCACGTATATTGTCATGTATTGTTCCTGGGACGCGTGCCTGTTAGAAAGTGGCAATACTGGGATCATTTTAGCATAGTCGCTGTCAGCGCCCATGCTTGGCTTATTTACAATTCATGTGGCAAAAGGTTCTATGATAAAATCAACCAGCGAGATCCGCTAATCAACAAGACGCGTGTGTGCTACGCGCAGTTTCTTCGTCTGCCCCCCTGCAAAAGGAAAAAAAAAAAGAAAGAAAAGAAAAAAAACTCTGACTATAACCCCCTCCGTTTAGGCCATCACCAGGGAGGCACATAAAAAAAATAGTTTTAAAAAAGTTAAAAGGAAAATAATTATATAAAATAAAACAAAGAAAAAAGAGAAACATTAGTTTGTTTGTTTGAGCCCTGTACTGAAGAAAAAATTTTGCTCAGGGTTCCTGCTGTTTATACGAAGAGGTGTGTTTGTTTTGCCCATGAGAAACCCTTTCCATCTGTCTTTTTGGAACGCATGAGGAAAAAAAATAAAGACATAAAATAAAATATGGGGTTCCCAAAAAGCTAACCGGGGCTTGACAAAGTGTGAGAAGCAAAAGAGAACAATGAAGCCAAGGGTAAGTTTATGACACTGCACAAGCTACAAATACGCGTGCTCGTCGCAAGAAAATTATTTTTAATACATGTTCCGTATTCTTGCTTCAAAGAAACTGCTAATTTAGGATTACGAAACCGTATAGGATACAAAAGAACTTTCAGTACATCCGACCTCTGTATATGTATTTTGGTGAGAGTTTATAAAGCGTGGGTTCTTGGAGAATAGATGTTACTAAAGGTGTGCGTGCATGTCTTTATGCTCCAAGAAATTAAAGAGGAATCTGTGTTGTTCCTCTAATTGGTTAAATTTTCCGTCTGGTGGACCACACGGAATAATAATACAATAGGAAAGAAAAGAATATCTTACAGAACAACAAGCGATTCAGTGAAAAAAAAAAGAATAAGAAAAGAATAAGAGAGATGGTTGGAGAGAGAATTGTAATTGAAACTAAAGCTTAAAAGTGCAGAGGTCACGTGAAGTAAGATATTTTTTCTCGTTTTGTTTTTTTTTCTCCATCAAGGACTATCTGAGAAAGGAGAGCAGGAAAAAAATAGTCGGTTGGAAAATGGAAGAAAGGGGAAATGGGTCTCGCAAAAATTAAATAATAAAGGAATAGTGAGTAAACAAATAAATGAATTGAATGAATAAAAGGAAACAATCAGAGAAGAGGAAGAAAAAGCAACAAAAAAAAACAAAATAATATCAACAGTAAAATACAAGTGATAGAAAATCCAACGTCTGTAAATCACTTAAGAATCAGTGAGTGATATGAAGAATAAAAAGAGTTGAAAACTTTTTGAAGGAAGAATGATTAAAAGAAGAAAATAGAAGAAAGAAAATTTGCGTTTGGTTCATTAAAAAAAGAGAACAAATTAGAAAGAGAAAAAAAATAAAAATAAATAGTTAAAGAGTTCCAAGATGTGGGAAGGGCGCTTTTCTTTTTGGAGTTTGTTTCCCATGATTTTGAAAAGACTTTCCCATGATAAGACCTCATTAGCCACAGAGAACACACAATATTTATACCAGGTGATAATCTCCAAGACAGTGCAAGCTTTTTTTTCTCAAAGGTCTCAATTTAGCCGTTGTTTCTTCTCAATATCCTTCTTTTTGTGAATGTGTTTGTGTGTGGTACAGTATCCTCCACCTCTTTTCTTCTCTTCGGTTTTTCTTTCTTGAACTCCTACTCATTCCGTTTCCTTCATCATCTTCTTCTTTATTTCGCTCTTTTCACCTCTTTCGTATCCAAATAAATTGACCAGACCGCCAACAGAGAGTCGTCGGACCCCACTCACATTACGATTCAGGGTTGGGGAGTTTGTATTAATTTCTATGGCCTTAATATTCAGAGGCAAGGTACGCATGGATTACCAGCTTCTGGTTGGGACATAAAGGATATTATACATTCAGCTGCCGCTCTCAGAATCAACGAAATAAAGACCGAGAAGAAGAGAGGGGGGAACCACCGTGTCCAAGTTCAATTGGAGATAACTTCAAAAAAAGCTGATCGAGAAGAGATTAGGCGAAAGACTGTTGCAGAAAAAGAAAAGAGAAGGGGAAAATGTTTAAAATAAGAATGAAAGAAAAAAAAGAAACACAAGAGGAAAAAGGTGCGTCGAAAAGAGAGTTAACTGTACATTTTTCTCAGGGTGTTGGGTGGGACCCTTTTTTCTTGGCATGTGCTAGGTTTAAGTTTTGGGGGGAAAGTTTAAAAAGAAGCATTATTCGTGCTTGCATTTTATTTTGTTTGGTTCATCTGCATGAAAAAAAAGGGGAAATAAAAGAATATTATTGGAATAAACAAGGAAAAACCCTGGGAAAAAAACAAACAAACAGAAAAGAAGGAAAAGAAAAAAAAATTCTTTAGACATTAAGGACCCTTAAAATATTCTGAAAAAATGATTTTCAGACTTTTTTTCTGGGACATTAAAACATTTCTACCTTTTCATGACCCCAACTGAAAAGATAGACAAAAAGCTAAAAGGCTTAGAAAAAGTTTTCTTCTCCAAACTACGTAAGGAACTGAACTGAACAGGAAACAATTATCAGATTCGAAACTTTGACTTGAGTTAAGTGTTCAAATCTTTTTACTTTTCCTCAATGAATTAAAGGGGGCTTACTGTGTAACGATTGTCAACAAGGCAATCTAACACACTATTCACTCGTGAAGTGAGCTCAGTTTCCACTGGGTACATTGAAGCCCTGTGCCACACTAAGCTTATCTTGGTGAAAATCTTTCATGATAAATTAAAATAAATATAAACAGCTATTAAGCAGTTGAATATTTGAACCCTCGATGTAACTCCTGTTGCCTTAGCGACCGCGTCAGTGTCACCAACCGTAGTAGCAGACAGACCGGAAAAGCTGATAACTCTGATAACCTGCCTACATAACTTTTTTTCCGTGACACTTCGTGACTCCCCTACTTCACTTCAAACTGGCAATCGCCTTTGTGAGCAAAAGCAATTAGAATGTTTTATCTTTTAAAATTTCGATTTCTTTTTATTTGGTTTATAGTCTATATTTTCCTTCAAATTAGAATTATCGGGAATTTTTTCGTTTTCCCGCCAAAAGTTAACATACACAATTTTAAAGTATAGAAAAAGAAAAAAAATCAAGTTGCGTTTTATTTTTTTTTTCTCACCGACTCAAAAATCAATACGTGTTGTTAGTTATCTTTTTATTGGGTTCCAGATCAATCAAATTGTTTGATTTTTCCAGCTCTGCCCGGAGAAAAATCTGGCGCTGTCAAAAGTTATAACAAGATGGAATTGGTATGTTCAGATTATTTTGGTCTTTCCTCAACTTAGAGGTTAGGTTTAGGGTTAGTGTTAGGGTTTACGTTTTGAGTTGGGGTTGGGTTTATGATTTTCTTTCTTTGTGTGGTAGGGACAAACGAAAAAGATTCAGCATTTCGGATCTTCTTCGGTGGGAAAAGGAGAGAGGGAAGATGCTTGGAATGAACCCTAGAGTCTTTTTCGTCTTTCACCACCAAAAGTTAATGTTCATAACTTCGTGGTACAGAAACCTAAAGAGATAGATAAAAAAGATCGTTGCATTTTCTCTTTTTTGATGTAATCACCAGTGTCCAGTGTTCAAATCAAAGTAAAAAGTTCCAATTTCGAGAGCTGATTTTCAAGACGGACAGGGACTCAACTAATTTACAAAATTGGTGCAACATTATCATTTTAACTCCCCTCCCCCAATTTAGCCTTGTACCATAATAAGCTCCAAAATACTAAATATAAAGTCGAGCGTGGGAACAGTGTGGAATAAAAGAAAACAGAAAGCGGCAAGGAAGAAAATGTCCAAAAGGTAAACATTAAAAAAGAAGAGAAAGAAAAGAATTTTCAAAAAATTAGGGAGAATAAACTGGAGTAAAACAAAAATAACATTTGGATGAAGGAAAAATCAAGAAAAGAGAGAAAAATGTGGGAGGAAAAAAAGAAAGAAAACTTATGAACAATGTGGAGGTGAAGAGATCGAGTATAGAAGGAAAAAAAGGAAAGAGATATGAAGAAAGAGTTATTGGAAGTAATGACGGTGGATAGTATTGAGAGAGGGAGATATTTGTAGGAGATAATAGAAAGAGTGGAAAATAACATGCAAATGAGGTATGAGAATTAGTAAAGAAAAGCAAAAGAGAAATTGATTGACTGAAAGGAAGTAGTAGAATAAATGAGAAGGAGAAGGGGGTTAATGATTACTTGAAAAAAGAGGGAGAGATTATAAAAAAAAATGACGAAGATGAAGAACATCAGACAATGTATAGAATAAAAGGAAGATACTGGGGCCATAAGGAAAAAAATCGAAATTGGAAAAAGACAACAACAAAAAAAGAAATAATTTAAAAAAATAATAATAGATTGAGAAGAAGAGTAGGAGTGTGTACGTGTTTGTTAAAGAAAGAGAAGGAGAACGAAAGGCTTTTTCAAAGAAGAGAAGTGAAAGAAGATATATCGAGTTTAGAAGATTGTGAAAATTACAGACATAGAGAAGTAGATATAGAGAAAGAAGGGGGGAAGAGAGAAAGAAAGTAGTGAAATAAGGACGGATAGAATCAAAAGAGAAAAAAACAATGGAGAAGGAAAAAGGAAAAATAAAAATTGAGACTGACCACAACATTAAAATGAGTGCGACTTTAGAGTTAGAACATAGTGGATAAAGGAAGAAAAGAAGAAAGAGGGAAAAGAGAAAAAGAGAAAATAAGGACAAAAAGAAAGGAGAAGAAAAAGGGATAGAAAGAAAGACCTGTATGATTATGCAGACTAAAAATATATTAAAAAGTGTTAAAGTTAGAAGTACAAGTGGAGAATGCAGATCTGTAACGCACACTAAAAAGTACCGAAATAATGGAGAAAAAAGAAGATATAGAGAATATAAGAATCATAAAGCTTGGATGGATTACAATGACGATAATCGAACTCCATCGAGTAAACCAACTTGTAAGCCTTGAAAAAAGAATCAGGAATATAAATCGCGAAGCAAAATAAGCGTTTAAGTCAAAAAAGCAAAAACGAAACAATCATTTAAAAATGATTCAAATTAGCTTATTCAAAACTCAGGATGACCATTTCTTAGCAACAGGTACAGCAAAATCTTTTCAGAGCAGGGATTGGGAACCATCTGATAGCTGTGTAAAAAAGAATTGGGGGTAACAGAAATATTTGGTAATCTTTTTGTAAAAACACGAATAAATGGACGAATTTAGAAAACATTTTTTTAATATCAATTAATAATGTTTAAAGTCTGTGATAAAAATCAAACAAGTGAAGTATTCCCACTGGAAAACATCTAAAATGTAGTAAAAAAAAACCCAAACATCTAGAAACAATTAGATTCTTGGGGATAAAGCTTTTATTTCCACTGGAAGGCATCTAGAATAGAATAAAGAAACATTTAGATTTCAGAGAATCTAGATTTTGTTGATAAACTCATCAAAATAAGGTCAAGAATTTTTTTTTCAAAAAGAAAAAAATATTTAGGTGGGGTCTAATGGGGTATTGGGGCCAATTTTCAAGTCTGTTGACAAAACGGTATGACCAGAAGCGCTGGAACGCACGAACAAGCAAACAAACAAACAAACACACGCACATGCAATAAAAAGGAAATAGAACCCTTTGCCATTTTTGATGACTATGGTTGTTCAATTATATTCATGAAATGGACAGCAAATAGCCGAGTAAATAGAATCATATATATATATATATATATATATATATATATATATATATATACATAAGTCTTCAACTTTAAGCTATTATCAGTATTGACTTCAGCTAAATACTGATTTATTTTTCAATACGATCATATTCAAAGTACTTTAGAAACAGTCTATCAAGATTTCCACCAAGTCAAAATTAATTTCTTTAGTTTTCAAGTGATTCTTGACGGCTGGTTATTTATCTATCTATGTATGCAACGTGCGTACAAGACTCCCAAATGTAGCTAGAGGGATGACATCTTAAGAATCTTCTTTTTATGTTAAGAAAAAACATTTTTTTACTCCCCTATATATTTTACAGGGGGATAGGAGGCCAACTAAAAATTAAATCGTTACCTTAGTTCATGCTCGGCAGCAGTAGCACTTTTTTTTTTTAAAAATTCGGACTTTTTTTTCGGTGATCACTGCCTAAGAAAAGGCGAGATAAATAACTTTTCAAGTGATCGCACTTTTTTCGAATTTCAATAGATTACCTTCAACAAGGCATGCATCCAGAAGACGTTGGTTATATGACGGTTTCTATTGAGTGCCTAACCAGACCTGTTATACATATATATATATATATATATATATATGAGTATTAAACGTAATTTTTTTAAAAAATCATAAAAATATATTAATAAGAATGACTAATTTACATACTACAGCATACACTGATAAAATTTCTCACGCACACTCACCCAGCCACACATGAGTATCTTCAAATGTATTAAATTTTTGGTAAATATCAAATAAGGCGATTTTTTTTCTTTTGGATTACCGTTTAAAAAATCGATTTACATTGTATCTCTTATTTACAAAATTATCTATTTTCCAATATGACAACATATAGTTGCTTACCACATGTATGTGTGTGTGTGTATGTGTGTGTATGTATGCATGTGTGTGCATGCATGTTTTTGTGTGTGCATGCGTGTGCAAGTCTTCGTGTGCTCGTGTGCTCGTAATCGATTATTTTAGTGGTTCCAAAACTTTTTCCTCTCATTTTTGCTTACCTAGCGCGGGGCCGCGGCGCACAGTTTGAGAATTACTGGCTTACTCTGATGTGTCTATTCAACAGTATGTAAACTTTTGCCGTCATACAAGTTCGTAAATACACCCATTTGAGTTTTGATTCATGTGAGTGATCACATAAGAGCGTGAGTATGCTATCAAATTATTTCTTTCAAAAAAGTAAAAGCTTTGTTTTGACTACGTCGATAACTTCAATGTTTTCATACAACAGGAAATGATGTTTATTGTTTAATGAGAGTAACGTCCCTTTACAGAAATGCTAATTCAGTGTTTCCCAAACTCTTAGTGACTACAGTCGTACCGTTTAAAGTTTGTATCACTTCAGCATTCCCATGTAAAGTTGGTAAAAAAATTATACATTGAAAACTAAATAATTTTTAAAAAAATCAAGCATTTATTTTACAACCAAAATATAAGTATAGGAAGGTATCTAAAAGTACATGAAATAAGAGATATCATTGGTAATCTTTGTTCCTACCCCCTCACCACCCTTGGTCTTTGCCCCCTTACTTTCCAGTACCCAGTTAGTATTCAAGTACCCCTACCCCCAATGGGATGGGCATCCGTTATCAGAGGATGTATTTGGGTGTGGGGGAGAAAAGCAAATATATATATCCTGGTGTTGGTTGTTAGATAAAGGACTAGAGAGTCCCTAAGCCGTGGCTCATCCTGATCACAGTGACCCATTGGTCCCTGGACTCAATAACTCCATCGGTCTGGGTGAAAACGCCTGATTTAAGAGTGTTCAAAATTCCCGTTCGTGCCCCCATCGGACACCCATGGGTAGCTCCCACTGTGCTAATTTATACTCCCAAGACACCTCCATTAGTATCACCATAAGTCAATACGACTCGGATACTTGGCTATCATATTCTTTTTAACTGATTTAAAAGTTGGATTTTCACAAATGATTTTCAATGCACATACCTTGCCTGCAAATATTACCGTACGATGAAAAAAGGAATGTATATAAATAGAACATGTCCCAAATACTGTAACTTTTATACTGTTTTAAACTTGTATTTGTCCATGACATGACTCCATAATTCGATGTTGTTTCTTTTTTCAAATTACTCAGAAAAGTTGAGAAATTTATATTAAAAGAAGGAAAATACTGGATCATGATACAAGTATTTGGGAAAAAAAAGGTATTGTTTTATTCCGAGTTGGGTTGATTACTTTGAAAAAGTTGCGAATCAATATTTCTAATCAGTGCCAATTTATGTGGGAACCAACTTTTTCGTTCTCCTTTACAATATTTTTTGAATTCATTTCTATTATTTTTTTTACAGAAACTTTTCTTCTTATGAAAATAATTCAGTCTGTACACTTCACGATCACTCCATTGGAGCGACTGGCGAGATATCTCACGAGAAATTTGTTCCTGAAACTGCTGATTAGATATCTCACCAGAAATTTCTTTGTCTCAAGTCTTCTGACTCTGGATGTTAGTGAAAATGCAAGCCATTAAGCAGATGGAGATATAAACAGCAATACCAGGGGCTGCCCAGAAGCAGCACACATAGTATCATATTTTTTTTTCGCTTGGCTTCATATCCTAATCATACCTTTTTGAAGCTTAACTTTTTTAGGCATCCAAAATAAAATAATGTGTGGTATCATTATTTATGTTTTAGATGTCTAAAAAGGTCAAATTTTAAAAATGTGTGATCGGAATATAAGATCAGGAAAAATTTCTAAAAAATTTTAATGATTACAAGGGGGCTTGTCCTACTCTGCCCGTCACCTGGTGGTTATGTCTGAGGAAGATTTTGTCGGATGATAGTCGGCATTGGAGTTGAGGCCCTTTGGAACATATGTCCTGCGGATGAGGATGGACTACTGTTCACAAATACGCATTTATGTAATTTTCATTGAATTACATGTGAGCAAAAGGGTCTTATTCTTTATTTTGTTTCCAGATAGTAATTATTTAAAACTTGCTTTTATTTTGATTCTATCTTATATCTTTGCTGCCCTCAAGCATTTTGAACTACAATATTTTTACTTTCCATCCCAAAGCGGGATTGTTTTTTTTTAAATTTAATTTCAGCTAAAATATCACCTTTCCCCCTGCGAGCCCTATACACTATCAATGACAATGTTTGACTTTATACTCGTATAACATTTTTTCCGCCGAACTTATTACTTTCACAGTCGGTATCATCAAGCACTAATCATCTTGAATCATTACCCGATTAGCGGCCATTGTTAGACAGCCTTGCAAAAACATCTATACCATCTTAAGTATATATTTTTCATCTCCGCGTTGGGTTTTCTCTTTCTTTTTCCTTTCCTTCCACATTTTTCTTTCTTTACTTGATTTTTCCTCCACCCAAGTATTATTTTTGTTTTACTGCAGTCTATTCTCTTTGATTTAAAAAAAAATTCCTTTCTGGAGCCCATTATGGTACTTCCATGTTCAATATATATATATATATATATATATATATATATATATATATATATATATATATATATATATATGTGTGTATATATATATATATATGTATATGTATATATATATGTATATATATATATATATATATATATATGTGTGTATATATATATATATATGTATATGTATATATATATGTATATATATATATATATATATATATATATATATATATATATATATATATATATATATATATATATAATGTGAACAGTAGGAAGTAAGACAGACTCAAGAATAAGAGAGCATGGAGACTTTGTTTATTAATTAGTTAATCCATGAATGAATTGATTGGTATGCTGAACATATTTTTGGAGGAGTTCCCATCTTCAGTAGCGTGTGTTGACTCTGTGTGTGTGTACTTTTCAGTGGTTAATAGTTTTCCGTAGAAAATATATTTACCATCAGATGCTTTGATTTGGATATGAAAATTGGAATCAAATCTTTTAGGGTCATCCTGATGTATGGGACCTGGTTCTGTTTGTGATGAAATCTGTGCTTGTCTGCAGCAAGATGTGATAGTAGCAGTAGTAGTGAGTCTTCAAGAGGCCAGAGGGTGTCAGGGTTGAAGGGTAGTGGCTTAGTATTAGATTGTGTGGATAGGTTGGGGATAGTATAGATGGGGTGATGAGATCAAGGAAGTTCATATGTATTATCCTTACAGGTCATTGAAAGTTTGTTGGCTCTGATTTGTACAAATGAAATACCACACAAAGATTTTTTACCACGCATACACACACGAATAAATAAATGTATATTGGTTGCAGGTTCGATTCCAGCAGCAGTTCAGTTTTCTTTAATTGTTTATCCTATCTACGTTGCCCAAGCCAAATGATACATTCATCGTGTAATAACAGGAGATTTAAAAAAAATATGGGATATGACATAACGCGATTTATAATCATTCTGTCGGATCATATACCCATTTTTCAATTATACGCACGCACACACACACACACACACACACACACTTATATATATATATATATATATATATATATATATATATATATATATATATATATATATATATATATATGGTGAACTTATTGGATAATACGGAAACAATGTTTAGAAACTGTATTCCATGTTTCCATTTCACCACTACGTTGGATAAATGTCATCTTTTTCCTTACCACACACGCACACGCATATGTATATGTGTGTATGCGTGTGTGCGTGAATGAGTTTTATATGTATTGTTAAGGTTTCTGTAGTATCAATACAAATAATAGCAATCAACTGTCTCAGTGTTTTTTTAGCAATATTTGAGCCTCAATTTTCATATAGTTTTTATTCTTAGTTGAGACTGAAATAAGATAATCATTCACGGTTGATCCAGGGCTCAATGTAGAGTGATTTTTCATTTAGAATAACAAGTTTGTTTAATTGAAGGGATATTGGTCAGATTGTGCAATAAGTATAAATAATTAATCCGCATTTATTCATAATAACATGAATTGATTTTGACTGCATACCCTTTTCAAGTGCTTTCTGGAGTAGCATCATATAAATCACTATGTATGACGAATGCTCTCCTCTACTGGCTTATGCCGCATTCTGTAATCTTTCATCTCAAACTTTCATCTCATGCGCGTGCACACTCACTCTCTCTCTCACTCACTCACTCACACACACATGCACGCGCATATATGGATATATATATGTGTGTGTGTGTGTGTGTATATATATGTGTATATGTATGTATTTATATATGAGTATATACGTGTGTACATATATGTATATGTGTGTGTATATATATGCACGTGTCTCTCTCTCTCTCCCTCTCTCTCTCTCTCTCTCTCTCTCTATATATATATATATATATATATATATATATATATACGTGTGTGTAATGAATAAATGGCTTGGTCTCCCAGCCGAAGATTGTTGGAAGAGATCAATAGTCTAATAGACAGCACGGCATACGTATGGATTTCACCTCAGCAATAGATTTTTAAGGTGAGGTCAGCCTGCCTAGGGTCAACCCCAGCCTTTAAATCAAGTGTTAGCATTGTATGGTCCACTGAGGTGGCAGGGATAGGAGCAGGATTCCAAGGTCGTATGTTTGCAGGAGTATTCCGACAGTAGGGCCTGTCGGTAGATTGACTACAGGGCTTGAACAGCGCTGCAAAAAAAATTTCACAGATCCTCGTGCAAAGCTTTCAATATTCTGTAATTGAAACAACAAAACCGGGGATTTTGCTGCATGACAGCATCCGTCTCAATGGTTCAAATACGACACTGCAAACGAGTTGAGATTGGAACTTCTACCACCTGTTCAATCTACACTTTAAAGCCATCGCCTTCACACCTGTTCCGGTTCATGCAGCACTTCTTTTCTTGTAAATGATTTCAAAAAATCTTTAAAGTGTCTATCGAACCAATGATGGAATTTTTCTTTCATGTCGGAATCTAATAGGATACTCAACTTCAACTTCCATTCAAACTGAAGATGATTACTGCAGCCACTCTTCTGTTTATTTGATAAATAAATTCGTAAGTATCAAAGGCTCGTCAGTTTGGTTAAAGAGACGCTTAGCAATTAGTTGTCTGCAATTTCAAATCACGTTAGAGAAATGTTCATCTTATACGGTCTGGTTTAACATAATGGGATAAACTGTGAAGAGTTTACTCCTTCAAAGTAAGTAAGGATTATTCTTGTTTTTGAGTCAACTCCGCCTCGGGCTGGAGTTTAACAATGTCTAGAGGTGAGTCATGGGCATGGCTGGTCGAGATGAAATGTCCGAAGAAACTGATCTGCATATCTTACTTGGAGCACGGGTCGAATGAGTACCTGAGTTGCAAGATCGGAAGGTTTGTGAGCATGGAACCTCTCTATGCCACTGTGAAGTGGTGGAAGCTGACGTGGTTCGGTCACATCATACAGCACAATAGCCTATAAAACACCATCATGCAGGGTACTGTCGAAAGAGGGCACAGGAGAGGTTTGGTCTGACTTGATGAAAGAGTGGACAGACATGACCATGTTAGGACTCTTGGTGCAAACTGAGAGCAACTGATAGGATTGAGGTTTTCAGATTCCTCTGTCCCAGGTTATCCGACGATGACAGTAATCAAGAGACTGAACTGAACTCTGTTAATATGGTCAGTGAGAAAATTACATCAGCAAGACACTAAACACTGCATATTCGAATTTTCCATTAAATATCTTCAAGAGAAACATTTGTTTCGAATATCTGCATCGTGATCCAAATAGTTGCGCATTTTCAGAGGGTGGTAAGTTACACTTAGGAGTTGTCTCTGAAAAGATAGTTGGGCAGATACTCGCAACGAGGAAGCTTATAGTAACACACTCATTTTTTTTATCCACTTGATTTTAGAATAAACGAAGTGGACGATTAAAAGTGAAATACCGGAAATAAACCTACGATCCATAAATAAAAGACGTTATATCAAAGTGACTAAAAATATTAACGAATAACAGCCTAAAAATGGAGTATTTCCAAATGCATATACGTGATATTTGTTGTGAAACAATTTCTACTCTAGCCTGAGCAATGTATTTTTATGGTGGAGCCAGCTTGTCCAGGGCCAAGCCTATCCTTTAAATTAAGTGTCAAGATCCTATGGTCCACCGATGTGGCACGGATAGGAACAGGATTCGAAGGTCACAGATTCGCAGAACTATTCTGACGATAGGGTCTGTCTGGTTAGACCTCAGGGCCTGAACAGTCAGCGATTGGTCGATGTCGGTAGAGTTCTATCGTCCCTTTGAAGGAGAATCGGGACAATACGGCTGCGTGCGACTCTAAGTACATAAATTCCGGATAGTGTGTATATATATATATATATATATATATTATCAAAGAAATAAAAAAATTAATTTCAAAGTCGAAAGCTAACTTAAAAACTGTAAATGTCTTAGACATCACATTCAATTTAACCAACAACACCAATTAACCATATAGAAAAGAAAACTCTATCATTAGGTACATCTGTACCAGTTCCAAACATCCAAACATAATAATTAAAAAGATCCCCAAATCCATAGAAACTAGATTAACGTACAATTCTTTCGATGAAACAATATTTAATAAAGTTAGAAATAATTGCCTCAAAGCCCTAAATGATAGTGGTTTAATGGAGACAATCCTCAAGTACGATAAAAAAGTTAAATCAAATAATAAGAAAGAGAAAATTAAAAAGAAAAACAGGAATAGAAAAATCATACAAGCAAGAACTAACTTGGGCAAAATTTTCATTCGACTAATTGAAAAACACTCCCCCAAATCACCCACTAAGCAAAATATTGAAAATTAGTTTTAGTTGTACGGAAAATTTCAATAGAATTATCACTAAACACAACAATAAAATTATTAGAAATTATAGAAGTAAAGAGAATACTAGTACAAAAATCAGACTGCAATAGCCCAAAATAAGAATAATTGCCCTATGCGAAACAAATGCCTTAGATCCAATATAGTATACCAGGCAGAGATATCAACTCAGGAAAAAAATCCCTAGAAATAAAACACTATATCGGTGTATCCAACACAGCATTTAAACTTAGATTAGACAATCATATATCATCATTCACAAATGAAAGATGCAAAAATAGCACATCTCTATCAGCTCATTACTGGAAATTACATCAAATGAACTATAAACCAACTGTTGAATGGAAAATTTATCGACAATCTAATACATGCCAAAATTTAGAAAATTCTTGCAATCTCTGCTTGAACGAGAAATTAGAGATTTTAAAAATTTACTAGAATTACAAAAAAAAACCCAAAGAACATTTACTAAATAGAAAAAATGAAACAATACTGAAATGCAGGCATCGTTCTAAATTCCCATTAATGAATGTAAAATAACAGCAACACACATACTGATAAATCAAAAGAGTAACGTACGCAATTCGCTCCAATGTCCATCATCCCTAAAACTTACTATCACCATTTTTTCCCTCCAAACATGCCCAAACAAATTATAAATTAAAAATTAAGAATAATATTATCAACTAGAGCCACAAAGGATATCAACGGGAGCAATAAAACCCAATGCCAAAATACTAAGGTCAAGATAAGAACAAAACCCAGAAAACCACTAAGCATCCTTCCAGAGATGACCCCTAGATCCAGTTCACACCCCTTGACAAAATGAATAACTCCCACCATTCACTACCAAACTCACAACACTCTCACCAAATTCCCCAAAACTAGAATCCCAAAACATAGATTATCATTCGCCTGATGAGGCCCAGAGAGGGCAGAAACATGAGCTAGTTTGTGTAGTGAATCCACATTCTACTATATATATATATATATATATATATATATATAAGAGGATCAGAGTGTAGTATCAATGTGCACTGCCTTAAGTGTTACACATACAAAAATATGATACGTATATAAATGGCCACGCACACACATATGTAAATGTATTTACACACACACACGCACACACACACACACACACACACGTAAATATATATATATATATATATATATATATATATATATATATATATATATATATATATATATATATATATATTCACACACGCGCACACACGTAGCTTTGCTTCCTGTAAATTCATTTAAACCAACTTTTGTGTACAAATAATCGTGATTTTTATCCTTAGGTATATTATTTCATGAGCATATTTTGAATTAGGCTTACTATGTATATATATGTGTGTGTGTGTGTTTTTATATTTGTATTTACAAATAGATACTTTATGTATAATAATTCATATAGACTACATGTATACGCAGCTAATTACATATACTATATTATATATAGTATATTTAGGTGTATCCATACATATGAGTGTGTATATGCGTGTATATGAATAATGCTTTTGTAAACTCAGTTTTATTCATCAATTGACATTAAAATCGTACCTTTCTCTCCCTTAAACAACTCCTCCTTTTTTCTTAAGAGGGGTCGTCTATCTTATTTCATCTGGTTGTAAACCTGCTGTCTCTTCGAGTGTGTCGACAAAGGTACCGGCTTCAGGAGTTGCTGCTCAATGAACTTTCACCTTCCACATTACTCCCGAACAAACGCGACCATTGATGGCAGTGCGACACGTGTCAAGGTGCAGGTAGATTTTGAACGCTAGTAGGAACACGTGCGCGTGCGCACAAGCGTATATTCATGAGTTCGGGTAAATAAGCCCGTCTGCGCACGCACACAATCACACGCATTGATAAATGCTCACCTCTCACGCAAAGGTACGGAGTCATAGAGAATAAAAATAACAGACGTATAAAACCTTCTCATAAATTGTGTACTAGTGCGCTTCTCTAGCATGAAAATAAAAGCAGGAGATATTGGGATGTTCATCAAATTCTTGACACCCATAGAAGGAAATCAGAGCATACATATTTTTTTCGTACTCTAATAGTATAATTAGTAATAATATTTAATTGAATTTTCAATAGACGAAGCATTGTCAATCATTGTTAATTTTTGACTAGTATTTCTTTCATCTTAATTTTACGTGCCTCTCATCGCAACTACTCAGCCTATAACTGCAAGTAAGCAGCGAAATGCTGATATAAAGAATAAGATTTCAATGAGACTCAAACTCATTATCCTTTGGCCTCGGAAAGCATGGATTTTCCAACCAGCGGCCCACCGCTTCAGCTACGAGAGCCCTACGGCTTGTAGAAGATCAAATCCAACAATTTAAACTTCATCCTTCCGATCACTCGGCACCATAGTTTCTGATATAAAAAATTCTTTACGTTCACTAGTAGTTTTAGTAGTAATATTAACTCATGTTTTTTAGTAGACGAAATCTTAATTTCGTATTAATTCTTGACTTGTATTTTTTCAAAAGATATTTCAGAATTTAGGAATAATGTTTCAAAGCCATAAATCAGACTGGAAGGAAATGTTTGAATAGGAAGGAACAAAAATCTTTTATATTTCATGAAATGATAGATAAAACTATTTTCTTTGCCCGACAGAAAAAAGAGATTCAAGTCATTTTTACTGTTCTATAAAAACAACAAATTGAAACAATTACAATATCTGGCTGTTATTTCATCAATATCTTCCGGATAATGATATCTTCACTTTCAGTGAGAATATAATGATCCCTTGCTAGATACTCTAAAATGAATTGCTTCTGAAAAAGCGCAATATTTCCCCAGTCACTGAGAAACCACACTTGCTGCATACCTAATAAATCTAAAAACAAAGGGGTATCAATTAGTGAAACCTCAATTTTTCAGTCTATCTTCACTAGTTTCTGAATTATCAAGCTTCGAAAAGTGCAACGAACAGGTTTAAACACATGTTATTGAGAGGTGAACACTGTATAATTCCATGTTTAATATTTTCTGACAGACGATGCAGTTCTGTGACCAATGTACGCAGTTCATAAGAGCGACCTCGTCCACAACTCGGTCGCGAGTAAGCTTAGCTTGGTTTAGTACAAGGCCAGAGAACGAGGTAGAAATATTGCATTGGGACAGAGTGCTGGGACAATTCATTGCAGGTAAATTGGTCGCCAATCATTTTGTCGTAGGGGGGAGTCGGGTCAAATGCAACTCATTTAGTGTTTTCTGAATTACTCTGATCTAACTAGATTGGTCATATACTATATTATGTATCATATATTTATTATTACATACATTATGGATACACATGTCCTGATTTGTTGTATCATTGGAAAGTCCCCATAAATTGCATAAAGTTTACAATCTAGATATATTTTTTGAAGTCAGATGTTACAGTTGACCTCAGTGGTAAAGCATTTTAGTGAGTTAGCTCATCATTAGAAACATTTTTCATGGCTCAAATAATCTTATCCGTCTATTTAACATAGACAAACATTTAAAACGTAAAATATAAAAATGTAATCAAACGGATCACATGAGAAATGTCTGGAACCATAGAGTTCCAGTCAGATCCACAGTTGTGACAAATGCACATTCTGGTTTACAAGCACTCCAGCATTGTCATAGTTGGCAGCAAGGGAGAGGGCAGGTATTACACTTGACCCCACTGCTGTCAGCCTAGCAAAACCTACTTGTGCTAACATGGGGTAGCAAAATTTTAGTATTTAGCTGTTAGCCAAGAAGTTAAGCATCGAAATGATATGACTATAGTTTCATGGATATAAATACTCAGGACAGTAAAAAAAAAATACGAAAAATCAAAAAAAGTTTATTTTTTGTCTCAAAAACGGACTTTTTGTCGTAAAATCTGACGATCTTCAAAAATTTTTCATCCAGGTAGGCAGAGGACCTATCTGGCCATGTTCACAGTGAGAAACGTAACATTAGGTTGTTTCTGATAGGGTGAAATCTTGATATTACACTTGACCCCGTGTTGCGCTTGACCCAACTCTCCATTAGTCAGTGGGGCAAATCGCCCCCGAGGTGTTATAGTTTGTTTACATTTTTCTTTAGTTCGCAAATGGTGACTTGAAACCACCCAAAAGAGAAAATATGAAGATATCGATCAACGTGTGCAAATATAATAAAACTAGGGACAAAATTCTATTGATCAAGTGGCATGCTGGGAAATGACAATGTTTGTCTTGATTTAGTAGTATTATACGGTATACTACTTTTTAAAACTATTTTCTATATTGTTTTCTTTAATACGTGGCTACTTTGGAGTTTACTCTCTATCATGTTTTGTACTCAAATCAGACATATATACTTCATTATTATGTCCAAGAATCAATCATATAGTTATGGGTTGTGTGTTCGTCTTTTAAGCTAGCTCAATAGTAAATTAACAAATAATTTTCTAGCAATGGTGAGTGATCATGATAATATATGTTTATAGATGAACAATGGTAGAGGAATAGTTAGATATAATGGAAGTTAGGTAGTTTATTGGCATAACATATGATCTGTGCTTTTTATTTCAATTTTCTACAGTGTTTCATCGTCCGCACACGGTTGTTCCAGTTGGTTAGTGCTCTGTTATTCAGAAGATTAAACACACATCAACACGCACGAGAGGGAAAGTCTCACGCCTCTCACGGCCGTACCGGATCCTTTACGTGTGTCATCTCTTTGAATATACTTTCATATACCGAAAGAGGCTCACCCATGAATAACTGATGAGAGCGTTCGTAGATAAAGAGAATTAGAGAAAATGGAGAACAAACAACAAACAAAGAAGAGTGAAAGAAAATCTAACATAAAAAGTGAAAAAAAAATGTAAGTATAAGGTAGATACTTTCAAAAAGAAACGAAACAATAAAATTAAACTAACTGAAAAGGTACCCGGTGATAAAACTTTAAAAAAAAAAGCAAGATCTACAAAAATAGCGTGTGTCAACCTCCCAAATAATGACTCAATCATTACTGCATTTGTCAACTCCCAAATCACATTTATCACTTGAAAGTTTATCAAGATATATTGGTAGAGGTTTTTTTCTAAGCGTGCAGCTGAAGAGGTTGCTAATTATTTATAGTGCTGTTTCTCTTTGATACGGCTGTTTTCATTAAACAGATGTTTTTGTGAAATCTTGGATTTTAGAAACGTATATCAATAACGGCTACACCTTTTTATGGTTTTGTGGAGCATGAAATGTCAAACATAGTCAAGTTGCGGTTACGATTATTTATTTTCTAATATACTATCAATAGATATAAAACCGTAATGGCAGTATTTCATCTTTTACGTTACATGCACTCTCGAGTAGGCTGGCTCACTCAGCTGTGAAACACTTTTTGGGTGAGCTAGTGTACTCTATGACCATAAAATTCACAATGATCGAGTAAGTAATTCTTCACGTCTCGTGTAGTTTTCCTTCGATGAAACATCACCTTGGTCTACCCACCTCCCTGAGTCAAGATTTGGCTCCCTGCGTCTTCTGTGAAGTCACACACGGGTCACATACGCTCAGTGAATGCTGTTTCACTGCTAACTGAGCAACAGTATGGGAGAGCATCTGTTCAAGCATGCGTAACTCCTTTCTAATTGGTTTTCAAGAGTCCTGAGATACTCCTAATGACTGGATACGCAAATCTCCTATGTATACTTCGATTCGTTCATAATAAAGAGCCGTAGAAATCCAAAGTAATAAAATACATTAACCAACAGCCATATATTCATCCTCGAAAAGATATCGAAGAAAGTGTCCTTATTAGATTGGATGATTCTTAGTCGGTTCATATAGAATAATTCTAGTTATGATTATATCTAAAACAGAATTTTTTATTAAAATGGGTAAGAGTTGAGTATTTATTAAGCTTAGCTTAGCCAAGCTGAAAGCCACGATAGTTATACATCATTACTCTATATCAAATGTCCATATTAACTTTGCTAGTTTAAATATGACACAGGCTATGTCAGTAAGGTCTTACAGACTGTAAAATTCACTGTTCGTGAATACAACAATAATACCCTTACAATACAAAAAAAAAACCTAAAAAATTTTCCTCTCAAATCACCAATTTTTACATCGCCTGTTTTTGTATCATTACTCTGAAATTAGCACTATTTCAACAATCACTCCCTAACACGATAATTGCACCATCAAGTAAAATAATTTTTAGCGTTATAACGAGGACACTTGTGAGACAGTAGAGGAACATTTGGTTTCAGGCCACATATATTTCCACCAATATCATATCAGTGACAGATCAATACGAATTCGTCAATAAGTTTGAAGATAGTTGAGTTAAATCAGTTTACGAGACACAAGCGAAGAGATGTCAATATTAAGTAACAATACATTCTGTGATTTTGAGATGAGTCATTACCATTCCAAGAGCTGTTCAAAGATCTCATTCTTTTTCTCTTGCCGCTACCACAGAATTTCGGAAAATCCCCTCTTCAGCCATTCTCAGATGTAATCTCTGTTTTGAAGGAGAATTTTTCAGATAGTGTCTTTCTTTATTTTCTTTAATCTCTGAACATTTGGAAACAATCTGAATACTCCTCTCACGGGTGGTCATTTTAATAAGTTCAAATTTTATCATCCAAATACTATATAAGTAACGGCGTATGTATATATATTCACATATTTGCTCAATTTATCAACGTTGAAAAATAACGGGCTGTAGGCGCCGATTTGGTGAGGTTACTTACCGTACTTTTATATAGAATTGTGGTCCCCCAAGTCCTCGGTCAAATCCCTCCCCTGGTGATCATAGGTTTCCACGATTCTTCCCTATTTTGAATTGTCATTTATGCGTTAGCTCCCTAACTGAAACTCTTCCCTGATTCCTCCCCTGGGAGCTAAGTGCCTCTCGTTGAAGAATCACTGAAAAAGAGAAAAAAAACTTATTTCAAAATAAATGCTCCTTCCTGGGTAAACAGTATTGCATTAATACAGTTCGCTTTATTTAAGGTATATATTTGACTAAAAGCAAGTTTATAGGGAAAGTTTTATCCTCTGGTATACAAGAGCAAAAGTTTTTAGATACCGCTCGTTTCCCACAACTTAGGATTTTCTCGTGGATTATTATACAATGGCGTTTAAAAGAAAGGAATAAACGTCATCTTTTAAAGGTCGGTAATAAAATCGAACGTACGTCAAGTGCACACCGATCAGAGAGAGAGAGAGAGAGAGAGAGAGAGAGAGAGAGGAGGGGGGAAGGGAGAATGGCTCATTGTTTTTTTAGATTAACCCCTTTGATAAAGTTACCAAATAATATGAGCCATTGGGCTGACTTACTGACCTCGTTAATAGAAACCTCCTTTTTATCCTGTGAGACAGTCGTGGACTCCTGTTTCGTGCCTACATATGGAAATTGGAGTTTAAAGAAGTGTATAATCAATGTAAGGATTGTCTTTGCAAAGGAGGCGTTTAGGCTGCCATGTGCCGAGTTCGTTCAAACCTATTCACGTATGATAAAAGGGAAGTGTGGATATCTTAGCACCGGCTCCCGGTCATCTGCTGTATAGTCTTGTTGATTCAACAAAGTCAAACAGGGTCCTAAAATGATATCCCGGCATAAGGTGGAATTGCAAACTGGGCGGATAGGCACGCGGATAGCCTTTGATTCGGGAGATCTCGTAGTTTAGCGACCCAAATTATCATTGTTGTTTTGGGGGCACTCAGTCAATTAGAACAATTTACCAAACTAAGCAGATATCAAATCTATAAAAAGATACTTTTCAGTTTCTTCAGTACCAACATTTTACTGCCATTTGTATTCTATTCGTACAATTTCGAAAACAAAAAACAAAACAAAACAAAACAAAAAAAGCAAAAAACAAAAAAAAAAACAAACAAAAAACAAAAACGAAAACGAACCCAAATCCTACCAGCTTAAGCAACTCAAAAAATAATTGATGGAGTGTGTTCTTTTATTTCACTGAATTTTATTACACTTTGTTTATTTTAGGTTTAATATCTGCTTAAAAAGTAGTTTGTTATTACTGACCGAATGCCTTCCAAACAACTTGGTAATTTAGACAGTAAACTGAATCACCCTTGATAGGATCGCAGGTTATTTGAACATTTAATGGAGGGAGTGATTTCGGCATCCAGGGATATCTTATCTGATTATTAATTCTTATGAACGGCAGGTTTGAAAATAGCCCGATTATTATTCTTAGGGCAAGGAAATTGAAGTCTAATTCGTTGTGATTAATAATTCTCTAATACAATGAGAAAATGGGGAAAAAGAAATTCCCAGAAGGACTCGATCGAAATAATTCTTAGGAATTCACATTTTGCCCTGTTATACTAATTGAAAATCTCTGAGTCACTATCTAATATACATATATATAGTTTCAGTTCTATGCAAGGGGTCACAAGTTCACCAAAAGTAGGAAAAACGTTCTCCTTAACAGTTATTCAAATAGTCATATATTCATGTGATGTATCTTTTTATCAAAATAAGCAAAGATAATTTTAAGCAAAGTCCTATTCACACATTTAACACACAAAATCTCTCTCTTTCTCTAAATACATACAAATATATATATATATATATATATATATATATATATATATATATATATATATATATAGAGAGAGAGAGAGAGAGAGAGAGAGAGAGAGAGATGTTTGCATAATATCCTTCACTTTAGCTCTCTCTCTCAGATCAATGACAAGTGTGAAGGTTATTTTACACATAATTAAGCAACAAAAATGTTGAAGGGCTGGACACTTAGCAAGAAGAGATGGCAATAGGTTTAGCAAAAGATTAACATGGGACAGAAAATGCAGTAGGAAAAGCCCAGACACAAGGTGAAGGGGTGAGATAGAAACTTTAGTTAGCAGTTTACTGCAACCACAGTCGTCATGGAAGGAAAAAAGAAAGGCCGTTGTCCAGCAGTGGACCTAGAATGGATGATGACGATAATGATGATGTGTGAATTTTGGAATGCATTTACCAAGGTCAGGTGATAAAGTTGGAGAAGAACCACGGAAACGGAATAAAACAGTCCCTAACGATAGGTTGGAAAGTATTTGGTATTAATAGAGATATACTGAAAGGCAGATATACCTATATGCTTAAGACGTAAAGTATACAATGAATGCATAATACAAGCTATGACGTACAGATGTGAATCCTAGAAGCTAACAAAACGAACAGGAAACCAACTCAGAATCGCACAGAGAGCAATGGAGAGAGCAATGCTAGGAATAACTCTTCGCAAAGATCAACATGAATACGAGGTAGGAACTTGGTGAAGTGCATCATAGAAATAATTGAGGAACAAAATGGAGATGGGCTGGGTACATAGTGACATAAAAGGACAATGCACGGAGCAAAGGGCAAACCAATCGGTGTTCAAGGGACAGAAAACGCAATAATGTAGGTATAGAGACTGAGAATACTTGAACTCATAACAGTTTCGAAAGAAAACACATATGAATGCTTTCTCTGAATCCAGACTTATTTTTGAATGCATTTCTATCAGAGTTGTACGCTCGGCTTCATCTGTGCGTTTGTCTAAATTGAATTGGCTAGACTGATCGTGTTAATAATTGGACGAATAAACTTGCATACTTGCTTTGTGTATATATGTGAATGTATACCTTCATGTTTCCGAAAGAATATAGATGCAGCACTCGACAATAAGTGAGTATATGTATGCTTGCATACGTGTGTATGTGGATATTTTACTCACGTGTGTGTATAAGTTTGGGTTTATGCTTGTGTTTGCTGACGTTTTAGGATATGCACAGGGGTTGGGAACATAGTATGCCTGCGAGATCGAGTTTCAAAATCTGTACATTTACTAACATTTAGTCAAAAAAATATCAACATGGATTCGAGAGAGGACCAGATTGCACAGAGCAAGAGGAAAGGTCAACTAATGGAGCAAAAGGCTGACCGATTTGTGCCAGTGGTACAGTAAACGCAGTAGGAACAGACAAGACACGAGACAGAGATTAGAGAAAAGTTTGACTGTAAGACATGACAGAGATTAGCGCAATTACGTTCGAAATAGATGGGAAGAGCTTTCATCCAGCAGTTCTTTTATAACGGCTGCTGCTGTTGATATATATATATATATATATATATATATATATATATATATATATAGAGAGAGAGAGAGAGAGAGAGAGAGAGAGACATCCACACACACACACGCTTATATATATATATATATATATATATATAAATATATATATATATATATGTGTGTATATATATATATATATATATATATATATATATATATATATATATATATATATATATATATACGAGAATGGATAAAAAAGCACGTAGTATAACTAGTAGTAATTAGTAATTAATTTTTCACTATGTATTATTCGGTCTACTCCATTAATATTCACCACTGAATTGATTGCATTGGCAAGGAAGGAGAGTATGTTGGAAAATGAATATTTGTGTAAGAGAAATGTCCCATTCATCATGAGGCTACGGACATTGATATTTACTGGTGTGCATATATATATATATATATATATATATATATATATATATATATATATATATATATATATATATATATGTGTGTGTGTGTGTGTGTGTGTGTGTGTGTGTGTGTGTGTGTAATATTCTTTTAATAATATTTGTACATAAATTCACGACGGCATGTTTGTAAGTACGTGTGCTGGCTCAATTGTATCCATGTGTGTGTTAGTTTCAACAGAGGAACATAACAATAAAGAACAGCAAAACTAGTAAAAACAAACTGAAAGAAGAAAAGGAAAATAGTTTCTAAATCCTCTCCCCCCCCACTTGAGCGAAGTCAGCATTTCATTCTCATTTTTCTCCTCTCTTTGCCACTTTTTCCTTTTTTTACTTCCGTCTTTGTCCCTCTCTTCTTTTCTCACGCTCTTCTCCTCTACTGTCTCTCTCTACATTTTTCCTTGCCACCCTCTTTTTGCTCTCACTCTTTTTGTTATCCTCTCGGATTCTCTGTCTACTTTATGTCAGTCTCTTCCTATCTTATTCTCTTCTTTGTGATTGTTCTTTTCTCTCTCCCTTTTTGGTCACTCTCTTCCTGTCACCCTCTCTTTTTAATCATTCTCTTCATTTCTTCCTCTCTTCTACGCTACTCTCTTCATCATGACTCCCTTGCTTTCTTCCTCTTGTTTGTCATTCCTTCTCTTCCTCTCTATCTCTCTCTTACTTTCTTTCTGTTCTCCTGATTGTTAACAATTGGAGGAGTGAGCCATCGTCGACACCTGCGATTCAAGAAGCATAGAGCCTGGGCGAAGGGTGAGGCGGCCACTGAGACAGCGAGGACTGTGGCCTGCAATGAAAGGTAGGGTCGGAGAGACAGAGCGTACAGGCCGTCACTGTGATCATTGTGGAAGCGAACTTAAGTAATTCATTTTTAATGTCCATCATTTCGGCATTAACAGGGCACGGGGCCTCTGACGAAGCATTAAGAATAGAAAGGCCGGTCGGGGAACAAAAACAGGGAAGAAATAAATAGGAAATGGACTTAACGTAGGAGGGCAAAGACTGACTCTGTTATTTACGTTATAAGCCTCGTTTGAATTGCATTATAGGACATCCATGTGTTAAGGTCGTTATTGTTGCCTTTCTGACTTTATGTTCTAAGGCTTCACAGAAAGACAATGTCGTTTAAGACCTTGATTTATTTCCATAACTTGATTTGGATGGCCTTTGAATTCGACTGTACTTCACTAAAGCGTATTTCTATGTAACTTTTCATAACATTCTTAGACTTTTCTGCATCCTTGGAAACACCTATTTGTATTTTCCAATATGTTACTGAAACTTTCGTTTTAACACTTTTATTATATTTCTGTAATGAAGTTACGTTAAGCAGAAATGGAGACATAGAACTCCTAGGTTATTTTCGCCATAAAAAAATGTTTTACGGTCAATCTTTGATTCAATTATCTTCACCTACATAAAATCGTACTTCAGACAAAACTTCTTCATGTTTGTGGAATTGCTTTGCTACATTTAGTACAAAACTCTGGACATATAAAGTATCATACGTTAACATATAATTTTGTGGGGTTTTTTCTTGTCAGGTATCACTCATTATTTTATATATTACATATTGCTTAAAGGAAGATTTATGAGCCATGGGGTATCAAGAATCAGTCTATTTTTGGACATTGGTAGAAGCATTTAACACTTTCTTCGTTGTCTTTTATGTGCAGATGTAACATATTCATTTTTGTTCGTCGTACATTTACAATGTGAAATGCACACTTAACAATAATATAAAAAAACAAAAATACTATATAAACACTATTATAAACTTGGTTTATAACAGCAGTCTCATGAATCAAAGTAACGAAAAGGGGATTGTCAGTTTCTCCATAATGTTATTCCATTTTATTTTCTGGATGAACGCCATTGAGATTCTGTGCAGTCACAATCTAATTCATAATAATATCTATATACCTGTTCTTGTACTCTACTACATTTGTACAGGCATATTATTGAGCATCGTTTCTGAAAGAAAAAGCTTGGAAAGTTTGGAAGACTACTAAATAATAAATGACACTGGCAAAATTTGATCTCACGAGCCAAGCCCATCGGTTTAGTTCATTAAAGTCAAAATTATTAGCAAAACTATTTTACATAGTTTCCTAGCTTCTATTCATTAAAAAAAAACAAAAACATGACAGTTTTAACTATAGATCCCAGGTAGTTCATTCATGATGATGACTGTTTTGCCTTTCGTTTTAAAAACGAATTCTGAAATCGAAATGTTTCCCACTAGTAATATAAATATTGGGAAATTCTACACTAAATCATAATGCAAATCCTAAAGAGGCTAAAGGCGATGTATGCCATCTAAAATTCGATGATCAGATATGATTAGGAGTTTTATCTACTAAGAGCATATAAGGTTGTCCGTAGACGTTAAGAATGTGTGTTGTTGAGAATGTGCATTTAAACGCCATGAAAACACGAAGGGTAGAATCACAACAAAAGTACCAATACATCAGCCGGATTTAGTCAAACTTCAAATACATTATTCTTTGTTACAAAACTTATCAAATACATTTAGAATGTTGAATATGTATTACATGGTTGATTGTAGAAAACTGATCTAAGCCATTATTTCATATACTAAGAGCAAAGTATCACTACTCCACTGTGAGTGCTATCCTAGCTGGGTTTTCGTATACTTGTAGTGTAGTGTTAAAAGAAATTAAGTTTAGTAAATACCTGAAAATAGTAATAAGTGTGGGATCCTGGATTGTTTTGTTTTTTTGGCTTTCTGCAGTTCAGATGCTTGCACATGCATGTATGAAAGGACTTTGGTTTGATTTTTCTCTACGGCTTCAAACTTGGGCGAAAGCTTATGGAAATTTCACTATGTACTCGGCTATAAAACTTACTGAATGTACACTCTCGCATTGGTTTTAAATGTTCCGATATGTACAGGAGAATTTTGAAGATCAAGAAAATACTAGAGGGTAAGCAATTTAGGATAACAGTGAGTTAAAGAATATTGTGAAGGGTGATATTCAAACCGAAGAAAGTGAGTTTACAGGAAAGCCTGGCACAAGTTAATCAAGAATTGTTTACTTTATGTCATTGGGAGGAAAGACGTAATTAGTAGATTTGATTACACAAAATTCAACAAATTAAACCGTTATCCTTTTAATTCATTTTTACGGCACTGGTTTTTACTTTTGCATTACTCACAGCACGAAAGGATATTAACGTTCTGAACAACATAATATATGCATGTATGGCATCTTTCACGGAGTAACAGATGAACTGGAGCAATCATTCAGCCACGTGACGATTACTGTTTACGAGTTCCAAGTCAATTGGTAATCAGAGGATGACATGAAGCAAACAATCATTCCAAAATCTTTTTTTACCTATACTCACTCGCACACATGAGTGATCTTACTCACTCAAAGATTTATGGCATTTTATCATTGATTTGTTTTTCTCTTGTGTATACATACATATACACACATCTCTCTCTCTCTCTCTCTCTCTCTCTCTCTCTCTCTCTATATATATATATATATATATATATATATATATATATATATATATATATATATGTATATGATGGGTAAACAATAAAAAAGACAATTTTGTTGGAGAATTTTATGAATTAATCTCCACGATGCTTCTTTTTTTAGCTGAATACTCAGCCTGAGTTATTCGTCTAGCACACACACACACACACACACACACACACACACACACACACACATACACACACACACACACACACACATATATATATATATATTGAACGGAAAGTAAGGATCGACTTATGTGTCATAGTTACATTACAAATACAGCCCTCTTGCCCAAAGATGTTCAAAAATGCTTTCTTCCTCAAAGCTTTTTAATCTAGGAAAAAGATTCCTTCGCCTCAGACCCTCTGAAGAGTGAGGCCCCTTTCATTTTTTACCCCTTGAAGAATTATAAATAAACATATAAAATCAGAAAATGTATATGGGTGAAGAGTAGGTTTGACTTTGGCATTATAGTGACACTGTAAATAGAAACTCCTCTAAAACCCTTTAGAAATATTCCTCTCAAAACTTTTTGTTTTACCCCCCCCCCGAGGTCTGGTGATTTTCCATACCAAATTTGGTTGGGCTACACCCATGTTCAGGTACTTTTTATAGCGTGTCAGAAAAACGCAAATACACACACCCCTCTCACTTATAAATTCATAAACACACAAATGCCTCTTATATATATATATATATATATATATATATATATATATATATATAATATTGCTATCCACACACGTTATCTCTCTCTCTCTCTCTCTCTTTCTCTCTCTCTCTCTCTCTCTCTCTCTCTCTCTCTCTCTCTCTCTCTCTAGCTTGTTATCTTGAAGGTGGCATAAATCTATTTTTTCTGGTGAGAAAAATAAATAAAGATACACCGGCCCTCTTGATGTTTTGCTGGCTCTACATTCTCTCTTCTTTTCATACTGAATGTCAAGAGTTGTCAAGACTGACGGTAAAAAATGAAAGATTAATACCGCATAGTTTTTCCTTGACACAATAGTAGATTTTGTAACGGAAGAAACAGTTTTATCATTATTTCTGCACGCTCGTTCGTTCTTCTCCTTACTTCGAACGCAGTTCTCTTCTTCACGTTTTGATTTGAATGCATTGTTCATGGAAATATATCATGTTCGTTGCTCATCTTGGTTTTGTGAATCTGTGAATTTCTATCAACAAATGATTGAGTATCAGTAAAGATAAATGCTACCCAAAGAATTCTTATTGGGAGAACTGTTGAACATTTTTATGGTATTTCATCTTGACTAATGTATGAAAAGCTCTGATATATTCCTGACTGTATGCATTCAATACTTGAACTTGGATATTCCTTTAAAGAAAAATCCAATAAAATATATCGGATAAGACTAGATGGGAAAAAAAAACTTACAAATTATCTTTCCATCCTGACGGTCACTAGGCAAGAAAAAACTTTGTCAAGGTCTCACATGGCCTCGAAAGTTTGGGAAACCCTAGAATTCACTGCTACCTAATCTCTTTTTGCGTTGGTGGCCCCACTATTGTAGCCCAGAACCAGACTAAGCTTATTAAATATCTTTATCATCTAATAGTCTATAACTGTAGTATTTACCCCCGAAGTCACTTTCATTTACGTAGCAAAAGCCAAAATATCTTATCAGAGACGGTATCAAGTTTTGCTTTCAGTAACAAAATGGGGAATATCAACATTTTTTCAGAGATTATGAAGTGATCTGACATTTAATGGGTTATGTCATGACAGAAACTATTTTCAAGCTGCCTAAATCTCGACCGAGTCAGTTTGGGAACTATGTTGTCGACGTTTGTTGCATATGCCATTGTTATTTTTTTCTAATTCCTTTCAAAATTGAGTACAGCCCAACAAAAACAAGTTTATACAAATGTGTTCATACTTAAGACAATAAGTGAATATCACCTTTAGTAATGCAATATGAGATGCAGACAGGCAGATCTAGTTATCAACTAAAGAACATTACTTTGTATCTAAATAGATAATCCCTCATTATTATTCAATAAATGGATATCGTTTTTATTTAGAGTATGTCTATTCGCGTCTTTCAGTTCATGAGACGGGGACCAAAAAGATGCTTGCTCACTCATCGTTTATGAAATTTTAGATGTAAACTTATACTACGGTCTCTTTTTGATGTTTAAATATTTTACGGCAATGTTTATGATAAATGATAGTGAACACATCAGTTTAACTGACAGACACTGATAAGGAGCAGTTTCCTCACAACATTTGTCATTAAGACACACAAACAAACTTTAAATAAAAAAAAGGTTTTAAAACAATGGGTTAACAACAATCGGCAAACACTGACTAAAGGACCCATAGGCAGTATGCCATGTACGAAATAGAAACCCAATCATTTTCATACCAGTGAATTTGTAAATATAATTGAATACGAATGTTTCAGCATTAAAATGGCAGGAAATATACGATTCGATTGGTACCAAATAGATATTTTTTGAGGCATGTATCCATACGTAACAAAACATTGTAAATTAAGATTGCCTAATTTTGCCACTGCATTAATCTTTTCCATCTATTTTATGTTGAAATATTCTTGGGCAGTTTAAATATTTTTACAATTATATTAACACATTGTGCTTTCATGCACTCTTCTTACTGGTCCCGTTTTCTGTATGATTTTATGATCTTTTTCATTTCAGAAGTAAATTATAACTTCCAGGTGAATAACAGGCATATTATTTAAATTAAACATAGTGATCTCTCTTTTATTTCTTTCATTCCAAGATTTTAAACTCATTCCGTGTGAACAATAACAAGTAGTGTTCCATTTTTTTTTACCGAGTAAGGTTAGTATTCACCGATAAATCAGTAATATTAAACAGCTGAAATATTGGAACACGATTACCTTGTTTCTGGACAAGGAAGCCATAGCAGTATCGTAACAAAGTATGGAACAACTTGGAATTTCAACTATGAACCAAAATAAGGTACTATTATTCGAACGTGATATCTGCAATGCTTTATAGTTGCTAAATCTTGCATGAAAGCTATCATTTTTTTGGCTTTATGCTGCAGTTATTGCCTGGTAAGTAGTTCCAATAATTTCCAAATATTGAAGAAAGAATTAATCTGATCGAAATTGGACTCAGTTTTTAAGACGACACGTGCAATATGAGAAAGGTGGAACAATGTCAAACAAAGCAAGGGAAAATAACTTAATTGACTGAATGATAGCTATGAATTCCCGGTTACATTTTCATGATTTTGAGTATGTAGAGAACTGTTCGCTTGGTCATGATGTAACTTTGCAACCAATCAGAGAGGAGCTTAATGCAGATGTGTGAACAGAAATTCTCCTGTATGGTGGCCCAGTCGGCAGTGAGAAAATTTTCAATTCAGAATAATCGAGTGAACCATTCTTTACGTATCGTGCAGAGCTTTCAGGCAGGAGCATCAAACAGACACCATCCACTTTAGTCGAGATTTAGTTTCCTACGAACTCTAGCTCTTCCCAAAGCTGATATCCACGTTGTAATGGAAAACATCTCAGACCGTGGACAAGATTACGGAGAATGCAATAAGGCAGCTGATGGCGATCCCAATCGAAGATTTTGCTTTTGAAAACGAGGGGACGCCTGGTTAAGTATGTAAAGTTAAAATTAAATTTTCAGTAGTTTCTCAAGAATACTCCATGACTTGGTGCTGTGGTCTGAATCGTTTCCATTCATCTTTATATTTCTAATCCGTCCTGTCCCTTTGAAACGAGCCTTTAGACCAACAACACTCCCAGTCTCTTTCATGATTTGTGAGCTGTCAGTCTGTCTCATAAACAGAAAGAGAAAGGGGGGTTAACAGCTGCCATGACGTCACAAGGGAATGTTGTGGTGTCATAGGAGAACATTTATTTTGATCATACTTTTAGTTTCTTTACTTAACCTCACATTCTGATCACACATTGAAATTTAAGGGATTAAAAGTAAAAGGTGAAACGGGACTTTTTTTTACATTTACAGGGTCATAAGTGAAGGGGATATTTTCCTTTCCTTGGGGTCAAAAGTGAGAGGGATTTTTCCTTTCCTGGGGGTCATAGGTTAGAGGAAACATTTCCCCCTTTTCGAGGTCGAAAGTAGAAGAAATCTTTTTTTCTACTTTTAGGAGCCCTAAGTGAAGAGAGAATTTATTTCCAATTTTAGGATTCAAAAGTGAAAGGAGACTTTTGACTCTAAATAAAGGGAAAACTTTTCTACTTTTAGGAGTTTAAAAGTGAATGGGAACTATGTTTATTTATATTATTGTTATTTGTACTTTTCCATATTCACACCTGGTGCTTGGTTTTTGAAGGGGCAAAGCAAGGGTCAATCACTGATGCCCCGAAAGCCCCAAAAGGAGTTCGACAGGAGCAGAAAATTTTCGAGTCTACCCACATGTACGTACCCCTTCACTAAACTTGACCAAGTATCACATTCAGCCGTCGATGGGAAGTCGATGAATTACTTCCTAATTTGGCGACTCATTTTTGTGGTTGTATGTCATACTAAGCTAAGCTAAGTAAATATCTCTACTAAAAATGCCGTGCGATGCTACTGTTGAGTAGGAGTTAACAAGTCGATCTCACTGGCAGTTACTACTCTAGTGAGTTCGTTTCTCAATTGGTGGCTCATACTGGTAGCCATATGCTGTACTAAGTTGAGCTTACCAAATATCTCTTCTGAAAATGCAGCCGTGCAATCTATTTACTTCCGTTTTGAAGCCGTGTACATCAATTACTTCTGCAGAAAAGTCGGAGCTTATAACAAAATATACGATGAGATGATATGCACTTTATAGAGAGCGAGTGGTTCTCATATGATATACTGACTTAATTATGTCAAAGTTGGGGATATTATTATTATTGTGATTGTGTTTTCGGACAAATATGTATTAATTAAATGATTTTCTTCTCAGGGATACATCATTGCTATTCATTTTGTTAACAACATTTTAGAGTAGATTTTGCATTCCCTCAAATACCAATGATGGGTATCTCAAGTCAAGTAACATGGTTTTGAAGTAGACTTTAAACGCTGAATTTCAGTGTCAGGTATATACCTGTTTCCAATTCATTGCAATCGGTGCTCTGAAATCTCTCGAGGACTTGGCTTAAATCATAATTGAAATCAGCCAATCGCATATCTTCACCATCAATAAACGACTCAAACAAAACGGTTCAGATCCTGACGTTGTGCTATTGCATTTCGAGCTCTTATCAAATCAATCGAATATAAAAGTCATCTACACAAAAACACTGAATTTCCCCTTTTAGGTTCAATAGAACGTTAGACTAGAGGCGACAACTTGAATATTCAGAGTGGAAACTGATCACGAGATCGTTTTTGTCAAATGTATTTATGTTCTGAACAGGCAGGTTGCGGATTAGATATTAGTATAATGAACTTCCAAAACCTAGACTGGGCAAATAAAAAGATCAGAACAGACAGAGGATACCCAAGTAGCTTCAGATTTGCTGACGACATTGTCTTTTTAGTTAAGAAAGTCTGTCCCCACAAGAACAACTCTCATGCAAAACCAACACATTGAGGACAATGACACAACGATCAAAATCGAAGACTCAGAACTGAAGAAAGTAAATCACTACATCTACCTGAATGACACAGTTACGAAAAAATCTCCATGAAATCCTGAAAAGAAGAAAAAATCAGGCAAAAACTCACTCGAGGTTCGCAAGGTCTTGGTAAAGTAATCTAAACCTTCGAGAACAAGAAAATCTCATTAGGCCTAGAAATAAGGGTGTACAACCAATGCAGCCTCTCGATAGTCAAATTTGGAGCTGAGATATGGAACTTAATTTAAAAAATTGACTTTCAAACCGAGAATCATGCCGAAGACGGAACAATGCTCAACGTCACATAGAGAGATCACAAGACAGCACACAGTACATTAGAGAAGAAAGTCAGAGATACAGAAACCATTAGAAAATTGAAATAATAATGGGCTGGCTATGTTGCAAGAATGTACATCACGACACATCCCTAAAAATCATAAGCGAAACAGTGACCGGCAAAAAATACGATTGTGTGACGAACTAGACAGGAAATATTGGCTCCGTTACACCCAAGATAAAGAGATTTGACAAATCTTGAGGAAGTTCTATGTCCAATGACAAACACTAAAAAGCTGCTGCTACTGCTGCTGATGATGATGATAGTGGTTAATGAGCTTCACCTTCCAGCGTTAGAGTGAATATTTGAATCTGTGAGCTCTATATCAATGGTGTCACCGCAACTCCGAAGGAAAACCTTTATTTGATGTTAATAAAGGCTTGCGCTAGAAGTTTTCCGAGTTGTCCATTAAAAACTCACTATCTCTTGAATAATCTTTGTTATCAGAACGGCTTTGGTGCCTTAAGAATATGAGCGCTTGGATGGGACAAGGGACTTACAAGGAGAATGAAGCGGGTCTCGGTTACATGTGTAGTTTTCCCATGGGCACTCACTTGTATGTTGGCCCCATAAATAACCCTTGACCGTTCTTTCAGCTCTTAACTATCCTTTCCTTCACTCTAATCATTTAGCCTCTGCGTCAAAAATTTATCACGTCTTTTTTTCTTCTGAAAATCAAGTTACGTCAGAAGTCATACGATCACAAACACTGGCACACACTAAAGCGTACATTTACAACAATTCCACACGCCTGCACGCACACACACACACACTTGTGAACTATGCACAACCATACGCATACGCACTAATACACCCTGCATATGCAGGTGCTCACGCGTATAAACACATACATATACAGAGACATATACAAGTACTTTTACATTCTAGATTGCAATGTCACATGCATGTGTATATACACTAATATGTGCATGTTTGGTTGTGTGCATATATATATATATATATATATATATATATATATATATATATATATATATATATATATATATATACACATACAATAGTACTCAGAGTAGTTGTATACAATACACATAAAACCTTATATAAAATGACAAACTACATGTATGATATATAACATATAGTTAGAGAGGGAGGAGGTGTTTGATCAACACTGTTGTGTTGCCATGTTAATATAACTGTTTTGTTTTTAAAATCCACGAATTGGTTAAATGATAGACGACTGATGATCCCAACAAGGAACAATTCATACATTGTATCATAATAACAGAGTATATGAGAAACAGGGAAAAAAGCACTGAAGACAATTACATTAAATTGCATTGACAGATATCGGAAAATAGGTAATATATATATATATATATATATATATATATATATATATATATATATATATATATATATAAATATATATATATATATATATATATATATATATAGAGAGAGAGAGAGAGAGAGAGAGAGAGAGAGATATTGACAGATAGATATATAGAGAGTTATATGTATATGTAAGCTGACGTTGATATACACAAGTCTCTGCCTGTCGTTATAATACACAGTTTTTGATACAGGCGCACAAAAAGCTTTATTAAACGAATTTGTCTTAGTTTATTTTCTGAAGTTAAGAAGTGGATGCAGTTTATTTGTTCTAACCGAACACATTTTGCAAAATTTAGGCCGTGCAAATTTATGTGACGTCTCAAAGAACCTGAATAGCAGAAAGAAAATTCTCACAATCACCACAAAGGATTTTCTCAATATAATATGAACACGCTGTAAAGTCCCGAGACTCTTGTGTAAATCGTTTTGTCCTTGTCTGTCTCTTCATACACTACATGATATATACGAAGGTAAATGAGATTTCTTCTGTTGATCGTCTTATTTGAGCAGAATAAAAAAGGCCGTTCCTTCCTCAGCCAATGAGAGTTATGTAAATCTTTAATGTTAATGAAGCAGTAATATCTTAAAATTTAGACTCTCGAAAATACAAAGATGCACATGCGCACAGTGACTCATAAACACAGACGTACACTTGTCTGCGTGCGGATACACCTGGACATATATACACACACCTATAGATATATAAACATATATACATGTACACATGGACACATATACACACATACACGTGTACACACCTATATACAATGATACCTATAAACGCATACACACCTATACACGTACACTCACCTATATGCACATACACTCCCTTGCACGTGTACACACAGTAGTAAGAATAGTTGTATATTTCCCACCGTCCCCTCGTAATTAATTATGTCCGTACGCACACACGAAAAAAAAACAAAAAAAACGTACACAATCTTATAGGAATAAACACGAAGGTACATGTGTTGAAGTACTGGCTTTATGCCGATTCAAATGTTTGCTCCAGATTGGACCCTGCACCTAAGGTGGCCTCTCGTCAGGGGGATCTACTCTAGTCTTGTAAAACATAAAAAAAACACTTTGTAACATACATCTGCGACCACACTGTAGGTTTTACTGAGAACAGCAATGATTTCAATTTTCTCCAGTATTCATTGGAATTCTGTGGTGTTTGTTTACACTGTTCTTATTTTGATTTTTTTTTTTACTGTACTTTAATTAGATAATATGTTAATTAATTATAAACCAGCGTAAAAAATTACTCCTCTTGAAATTTCTAAGGGCTCATTTTTATTCTCTTCCATTCTACCATATAGGTATAAAGTCTATAATAAACTTTATTCATATCTCTAAAATTCTACAGAGATTGGCTAGGGCCCCGCAAAACATGTTCCCAATTGGGCCCCTGTAGCTCCTAAGGTCGGCCTTGGATGCAGACACACACACAAGTACAAAAGCACACGCACACATGCACATATACATGAAGATGTACGAGTACACATAAACACGAAAACTTTATTTCTCACACACGCACACACAAAAACGCAAAAACACTCGCGCATATTCTCGTGCACGTACACAGTAGTACATGCATACGCATACACAAAGATATTCACATACTGACATACAAAATAAATGCAGACACACACAATCGTATGCACATATGCGCAGAGAAATTCACGCACACGCGAAAAAGCACAATATAACACACACTTACACAAACACACACAAATGCATAAGCACTCACAGACGTTATTTTGCACACGAAGGCACATACAAACATATAAGCACACACAGAAACATATATCTAATCTTGTTAGGACAAGAGAGAGAGAGAGAGAGAGAGAGAGAGAGAGAGAGAGAGAGAGAGAGAGAGAGAGAGAGAGAAAGAGAGAATGGGGAGAAGCAGCTCTAAGAACAGTAAATTCTGAGTGGGCAACAGAAGCCAGTCATTAGGGATATTCCCTTGGGTAAGGACGAATGGCGATTGTCGCAATGGCTGAATTACGATGACCCGCAAAAGATGGATGTCTTTAAAATGAGAGATTTTCTTAACGTTTCTTCTTACGAGCCCGAATCCCATACGATCGGCCATTTTGAAGCCATCGTGATGAGTATCCCCACTTCTATTTTGTATATTTATTCATTTCGTAGATATTGTCAAAAGTTGGAGCTCAGTTCAGTGTCGTGACATTTTTACATATATTCATGGTCTTATTTCTTACATAACATTCAGAATTTACCTTTAATATGTAATAAATTTTTCTGTTTGTATATGTGTCACTGTAATCAATCAAAGAAAGTCACATTGTAAGCAGAGCTTTTTTTTAGCGTTAAACCTCCAAATTTTCTAACTTAATAACATAACCAGGTGATTCTGAATAGTTACATCATGTTTATTTTGTTGGGAGTGGGGTGGATATGTAAAGCTATATCTATAATGCATTCACTGGTTACGACGTCAGAGTAGAACATTTGGTCTTCATCATAGAAGTTTATGACATCATCAGAGAATTTTTTGTTCAGATCACATTTTTTTAATGTTTTTTTTTACCAATTCTGATAATCCTTTTTGAGATTTTTTTTTAACTTTAGAACATAAACTAATAATACCTTTTTAAGAGTTGTTTTTTAATCTAGCTTTGTATTCTGAACACACTTTTCAGGATCAAAATGGAGGAGCAACTTTTTTTCTACTTTTTAGGGGTCAAAAGTGAGAATAAACGTTTTCTTCCAGGGGTCTCAAGTAAGAAGAAAATCTTTATCCTCTTTTTAAAAAAGATACTAATTATCAAGTAGTTTCATTTAGTTATTTATTAGCAAATAATTCATAATATCAATTCGATACAAAGGAAGTGACTTGACATCGAGCTTAATTTTACTTCTTATGGGTCAGAGGTGTGGCGAACATTTTTTCTCGTCCTAGGTCAAAAAGGAGGGTCGGATTTTTTTTGCACTTTCAGGGGTCAAAGCGAGAGGAAAGTTTTTTGGAGTCAAAAGGGAGGGGAATGTTTTTAAAGAACTTTTTAGGGATCAACGATGAGGGGATTTTTTTTTCTCTCTCTTAGTGGTCAAAAGGGAGGGAAACATTAAAATAGGGCCATCAGTGAGAGGAAACTTCTTTATTTTTCCGGGCTCAAAATGGAGGTAAAACATTTTTTTCACTTTCAATTGTCAAAAACATTTTTCTTTCATTCAAGGCTTAGAAGGAGTCAAAAGTAGGAGAATCTCTTTTTTACATATTACAGGTCAAAAGTGAAGGGGAATATTTGCTTCCCTTTTACTAGTCAAACCGGAAGGAAAATATTTTTTCAAGGGTCAAAAGGGAGGGGACCTTTTTTTCCAAATGTGAGAATTTTTTTTACTTTTTTGGAAAATACAGGGTAAAACTCCTAACCATAAAAGCAATTGCTTAACTTGACTTTTAAAAGCTGAAATTGGTACTTCAGTCTCTGAAGATCAATTTAAGGCCAGGCAACATTTCGAAAAAAAAAAAAAACCCAAACAGTTGGTATTAAAGGGGACATACATTTTCTTTAAAATCTTGATATCTTCTGACATATAGGTCACAATTACATACTAATTATATATCTAGATGGGGCGGAAATAATGCCATCGAAGAGCCTGAATTTTCTTTAAAATTTCATAATTTGGGACATATGAATCATACTCAAGTTCAAATTGAATATCTAAATAGAGAGTTTCAGTTATCCCTAACAATTAACAACATTGTATTCAGTGTAAATATTTGTAAATTTTGATATCTGTTAATATAACTTTGAATTTTGTCAATGTTTTATCTATTGAAAATGGCAGTGTAATGGCTATCAAATAGTAAATCTTTAATCAAAATACTAAAAATAGCATGGGCTCCTTTCATCACCCCCCGGGAAAGATAATCAGAAAACTCCCAAACGCTTTCAGATTCAAATACTAACAGCTTTTGCATAGTCATAGTGATCAACTTCAATTGAATTTTCTTCCTCTTTTCCAGATACTTCATCAGCTGTGTAGTCTCTGTTATTTGCTCCCTACTTTACTCCTTTTAGGCTTCCCTCTTCTGTGTTTTCTTTGATTTCTGCATCTTCATCATCTTAAGCCATCGTCATCTATTCTCTTCTCCTCTGTGTTCGTTTTGCTCACCAACGGTTGCAATTGACTTTCCGTGATTCATATTGGTGCGAAAAGTATTTGCTTTTCGCACCATACCTATCCATTTTGCTGAGGGCATTTCTGCATCAACTTCAATGAAACGTAACCTGATGTCAACTTGGTAATGAACTCGTTTTATGGCTTGGACTACAGAATCAGGATCAAGTTGCATACACATAGAGAATTTCACTTTTTTTATCTTTATACTAACATACTCTACATTGCAGGTCTGCTTCCCTGTGTAGAGAATCGTTGGAAGGGACTTTTTTTAAGCCTCTACAATTTTCTTCTTTAAAAGATTTGACTTTGTCAAGATCTTCTAATTGGTCATTCTCGCTTTGCACATTCATGAGTTTTCTCACTATGCAGCAGCTATCCATTGCATGGATAGCAAGAAATACAAGAAACGTATTGACGGCATTAACATTGGCATATTTATTATGGTCATATTTAAAATACTATTTTTTCTGTATGTTATTTTTTCATGGGCCCAAATTAATAGAATAAAAACATTTTTATCTTTTGAGACTACTATCTCATTAGTATCTACCAACAGGGCATGGAAAACAAGACAGTTGTCAGCTTCTCCGTGGTTATTCGTATGAAGCATGAAACTCATTTTTTTGGTTAATGAATATTTTGAATCTCCAGCCGTAACTATCAGTGGATTATTCATCAAGCTTATTCCTTCCTAGGTTTCAATTTATTTGGCAATGAATATTGTTAGCTCCTCCTTGCTTTCTTCACCATTCAGAAAATCTTGCTATTTGCCTCTCTGCAACATAAGCTGTTCGAATCTGTCAACCCTTAATAGATTCCCTCTTTCATTTCTTGCACCGTCCTTCATGTTGCTTTTTTGTATGTGTCAATGATGAACCCAACCTAAATCAACTCTGGGTTTCTTTTTTTGCCAGTGCAACGATTGTATCAAACTCTTCAGCCACTCTCGATAAGTTTTCTTTGGTCACATGGTAAGAAATGCAGCCATACCATCGATGAATCATGGATAGTTTTCGGCGTCTCTTCATAAATTGAGCCCTATTTGGAGATCAGATAATCCCGACCATGACCTTTGCATGTGTCGTGATTAGAGTTAACTGCAATGTTGTTATTGGGTATCGAAACACCCCTTCTAGACTGAGAGATTTTGCAGTGATTAGACCAAATGCTTGGCGGTCTTCTTGTCGTAAAGGTGCTGGTTTTTGTGTTTTTCTCCTTTTCGAAGCCATCGTTCAGCTTTATCTTTTTTATTGCCCCCACCCCAAACCATTTGCTGTTACTCTTGAGTCTTTACCAAGGTATTTCAGGTAGCATCTCTCACAGCAAAATTTTCGATTTCTACACATACATGAACACCGTATCTCTATATTGGAACATTTTACATAAACAACACGATTCAGTCTTCTACCTGGAGTTACTTCCTTCTTTTTGGAGGTTCTTTTTAGAATAATCTACTTCCTAAACATTTTCTGGGGTTTACTGTAAAAGGTCCTATGGTTTCTCGATAAATAATTGTTATGAAGTCCCCCAACACTTCCAACGAAATCTTTAGGGCTTTAATGTTGGAATTTTCTACATAATCATTTTTCTCAGCAAAATCATACATAGTATAGTAGATAGCATTGTAGAGACTTTGTAATGGCTGGAGGCCTCGCATTGCTATCATTTCGGTTGGAGGCCATTTTTCCTTTCACTCAGGTGAACTCTGCTCTGAATTGTCGTCGGAATATTTACCAACCAATCAATCAAGCTAAATCATCATCCCTTAAGCCACAGCCATGGGGAGCTGCAACTGTGTATCTACAAGAATCTAAATCGGCTGCATGCAACAATCGGTATTTTTCATCTGGGAATTCTTGGATTCGATTATGCTATAACTGAACAAATCATTTTCCAAAAACAATATTTTTTTAGGGCTGTCTATTTATGATGTAACTATACTGCTGTAAAGGACTCTCACTCTCTGTCCATCGTACAAAACTACGACTTTGATGTATTTGGGTTACTTCCTTCCACCTGTTTGAGATATAATTTTTTGCGAGATGGGTTCTGCTCAACTAGACTCTCTTTTCAGCCCACCTCACAAAATGTGGCTTTGATGTATTTTGATTACTCTCAACGTACCCGCTTATCGTGCGCTGAGTTATCCTTGCGCCAAGCGGTCGTACGCTGAAAAGTCGGCGTTTAAATGTCAGTGCAGAGATGTCGGATAATGACTGGTATATATATATATATATATATATATATATATATATATATATATATATATATATATATATATAAATATAAATAAGAGAGAGAGAGAGAGAGAGAGAGAGAGAGAGAGAGAGATTTATAGTTAATCCGATGACACGAGTGTAAAATGACAATGATAAGTCAGTAGCCTGATACGTAATTATTTCCTGGATTTTGATCTGAATTTTTATACTGAATGATATCTAATTTATGCGTTTATTCCACCACTCAATTGAGTGCATTGACAAGGCTTTATACGACAAAGGATTCTTTATTTCGACGTTCTGCTCATACCGCATGTGTTTGTGCATGTAAGTAGTGAGTGAAATGACTATGTGCTTCAGCGTTTGGGTATCGATGAGGTCTGTGGTGAGGCTAATATTGTATGCAGGCTATTTGTTTTGCCTGATGACGAGTCTTGCTAAATGAAGACTGGGTTACTGGAACCTCGGTCTTCTGAATGATTTCACCATTTTTTCTTGACAAAGCTCGATGTAAGAGAAACATCAAAATAAAAAATTGGTAGTGTTTAGTTTTCGGATATTGTCATTTTATTCTCTCTCCCTCTCTCTCTCTCTCACACACACACACACACGCTCATATATATATTATAAAAATCAGAGACACATTTATTACATTGGTACAGGTATTCCCCGATATAAAGCGTTCATTATAGCGTGGGTTGTGTCACTTGATATAGCGCTGTTATTAAATATGTGTTAATATTTTTGTCTAAGCTATTATTCATCACTGAGTTAGGTGCATTTACAAGGAAGGATATCACATTAAAAAATAAACATTTCTTATGTAAAATGAATACTATTTTCATCATTAGGCTACCTATTTATTGATGCACCTATTTATTGTGGGGGGGAATGGAGTACAAGGAACAATATCAGTAACCCCCTTGCATACGTGCCTATTTTAGCAGGCATCTTAATAAAAGGTTGTCTTAAGTTTTGAACATACTCTCAGTGCCGGATTCATGAAGGGGCTAAAGGGGCAATTGTCCCAGATCCCCTCAATACAAAAATAAAATAATTAAAAAAATTTCTTTAATAAGAAATGAATAGATAATTACTGCTTGGAATTTTTGGGGGAATTTATTTCATTATCACACAGTCGAATGTTTTGAATAAATTAGTATGATTTTTATTTGTGACCCCCCTGCATATTGGAGTATGGGTTGCAAGAATAAAGCAATCTTGCTACTTCTGTGGAAGCGACTGCACTCTTCCTTAGTGGCCACATAAGTTAATATATTTTTATTTATCTACTGTTACTGTTCTGAATTTGATGATATTTTTATGTGTTTGAAAGTTGTTGGAATAGTTTTTATTGTTACGTATTTTAATTCATTTGCATGAAGGACTCGCCGAATCTTAAGAGCTCTGGACCATCAAGGTCTAAATCCAATCCAGTGAACCAATATCATTAGCTGATACAAATCAAGTTGTGGAACCAGGCCGTCGCCAGGGTACAACGAGCTGGTGGTAGAGGCATGGATCAAGTCCAGGAGGCGGGGTTAATAGAGGTTGTGTTGCTAAAAAAAAAACGCTAAATAAAAAAAAATATCCAAGAAAACTACAAAAAATGGACCCAAAAGATTATTAAAATGGTCAAAACGGGCCAAAAAATGGCTGAGATATTTGAGTACACCGGCGCTATTTTTTGCACTTTTTTTTTTGCATTTCCAGATCACGAAAGTTGCTGAATTTTGAGCGAAAAGCGCTGAATTTGCAACAATTAATTCAGATCACATTCATTTTGTGAGGGCATTTATATTTCCAGGAGGGGCCAATCCCCCCTCCCTTTCGACGGACCTGGGTCAAAATTTAATCTAACTTGAAATTTATCGAGAGGATATATTCCTTGTTGGCTCCTCAAAACGTTTAATGATATTTGCCGTTAAACCTTTTTTTTTACACTAAAATTGACATTGGACGGGAAAGATTTTTTCCTTTGATTTGATCATTATTTAAACAACATAATTTTGGACTTATGAATCCACCTTCGCAATCACTGTGCATAATAATACCACGGAAGTATGTAGATTTTGATGTTACAAGAGATGCTGACTACGTTTTTTAATTAAGAAGTATTAGAAGCCCATCTGTAGACATGGTAATATATTCTAGTTACTTTTTCATCGCAACCATACAGACGGCAGATCTGAAATGAAGGATAGACCCTCGGTGAATCTCAAACTCCCATCTTGTTCGGCCCTTAAAGCCTTGTTATCTGTACCAGATGTTCCAAACAATTGAGACGTGAAAACCCTTTGGTTGGCAAAAGATGTTATCTTCAAACTTTGATTTCCTGCCAACCCTTGAAAGGAATACGTCAAAAATTAATAGAGATAGAGATGACAATATGATTAAATCCGATATTGTTTGCAAATATATAATAATGAAGGCGTTATCTTTATTTGATATATTTATAAATGCGTTATTTCTTTTTATCTAAAGCACCATTTGAACCCACATCTCGTTTTTACACGGTGATTATGCCAGTTGGTGTAAACAGTTGGACGCAGGTTCGATTCCTGAAGCAGCCCACTTCTTTCATTGTTTATTCTATTATTTATGCAGTCTAGACCAACTAATATATTCATCGTATAAAAATGTGTGTGTGTGTGTGTTAATTCTAGTTGCTTTTTCATCGGAACCATGCAGACAACCAGACTATGGCCGTTAGTGAACTACGCAGATCAGAAATTAATAATCATGTAGAATAACAAACTGCATGTATGACGTAGGCTATATATTAATATCTTTGTTGGTGTTTGATCAACACTGCGGGGTGCCATGTTAAAATAACTGTTCTGCTTGCGAAATAGTTACATGGGAAACGATTAATGATCCCAACGAGGGAAAATTTGCACATAGTATCATTAAAAAAAAAAAAACAGAAATAAACACTGAAGAAAATTACATAAATTCCATAAACAGATATCGAGGAATGTGACTGAAGCTCCACAAAATTTTCTTGAAAACGTTTTTTAATGTTTAGTGTTTAAAGCTGTCTAGTTTTCTTGACTATATGTGTGTGAATGTGTACATGCGTGCATGTGTGTAACAGAGAGAGAGAGAGAGCGAGAGAGAGAGAGAGAGAGAGAGAGAGGAAGCTTTAATCATTGTGGAACTTGAAAATGAATTTTTTCTGAGTAAAGGGAGACAACCCTTGTTTGAAAAATCAGCACACAAGTAACATCGACATCGCTAGTGTTAACTTACGACTCCGTCAAACGAACATGTAAGTGTAATTATTGCGTGAGCGTGTTGCCAGACCTCGGTGTGTATTTTTACGATACTTTTTTCAGTGCATACATCCACCACTTTAATAACTTCTCCTTACATACGAGTAATTTGGGCTGATTATTTGAAAACTGATTTTTTAAAAAGTCCTTCTGAATATTTGCATGTAATCTTTTTTTGCATAGTATACGTTTTTACAAAAAATATCGTCTACTTATTTTTGCATTTATCCCTCTGTATCTACGAGTACGATTAATATCTGCTTGGATGCATTCGCGTGAAGAATGAGTACGAAAGGAGTAAAACAATAGATGCTAAATTATATTAAAAATATCTTGTGAAACACAGATGATAATTTCAACGAATACTTTTATCATAATGTAAAACATGCAACACATAATAACTCACGGGAATAAATCTATTTTCATGTACTTAGATGTACTTAAAATAACCTTCATATATATATATATATATATATATATATATATATAAGTTGATTGCGTCATTATACCTGCTTCAGTATAGTGGGGGTGGAATTAAACCAATAAGAAAATTGGTAGTAAGATTTGGTATGGCTGATATAAAAATTAAAAATGGAAAAATATTGATATTCTTGGACGTGACTGCCTCTTCACTTGGGATATTCCAAGCGTTTGATTTCTTTCTTTCAACACCAGTGGTGGCTTGAATTTGTAGTTTTGGGCTGTAAACAGTATGATTTCTTTTCTGTTTTTCTGACCGTAGCTCTGGACTCTTCAAATTAAAGGTAACAATTTTGCTGGTAGAATGCATCTACCAGTCATTTGAAATAAACGACTCTTTCTCTGATACCGGCTCAGAATTTTCTTTTCTAAAATGATAATCTAATAGAAATTCAAATACGTCCATGAATTTTTCACGGATATTAGCTAGCGCCCCGAGAGCTAATATTGGGTTACTCCTAATTGCGGCCGCTTAAAGTTTCTGGAGTTGGCCAAATTTTAAAATTGGTTTAATTCATTCAAAATATCAGTCGAGGATGTTATTTAACGAAAGGAATCTGATTTCTGTGTATAAAACAGTAACCGTGATCGGATGCTTAGATCTTATCAACGAAAACCGTTACACGGTAATAAATTTCCTTTATAAGGGTTTCAGCATTACAAAGTGTAACTCCAGAAAATTGAATCTATTGTTCCATACAATTAACAATATCTATTATGTGTGTTGATATTTTTTCTCCGGAGCTTTTACCCCATATCATTAAGTCAGTTGATCCTAATATCGGCATAATTCAGTAGAAGTAAAATCTATATTTTCTTCAAAAAACGATTTTATGAATTTTAGTAAAAGCTAACCCCCCCCCAACCACAAAAAACAAAAAAACAACAGAATTAAAGTATATCGATACTAGTTTGAGTCATTGGATTCAGTTTTTGAAGTTACGCTTCGTAATACCGCAACACTTACCTTGAAATAGTGCAAATGTTGCAGTGTAACGATAAGAGATCACTATAAATCGTTGCGAAGATAAATATCATAATACTCGCGTTAAATAAGACCCTTCACTGTTTCATGAATAGATTTATCCTGTCAAATGTTCCAAGTCCTTGAACTCCAAAAACTCAGGGTGGCCAATATCATGGAACTGACTGGTCAGAATTACAACATCACATTTGTAATATCGACTGCTTTTTAAATAAAGGGCCGACAGAATGGTAACAGTACTATCGCCCCCTAAAGGGTACATATTCTAAACAATGAAATTATGGGTTTGGTGGGATTTTTTTAAATCCATAAATTATCACAATAGGGTTTATGTTAAGGTGGTCTATAATCGATCCCATTTTGTTAACGCAGAATACCCTGTCCTTAATGAGTGAAACATTAAATCTGGAAAAGTCTTCATCAAATTTAGATACACGCTGATGATTTGACTATTGATGTAACAGTGTTGTGCTGCAATTGATCGGTCAGAGAAGAGAAACAGGGAAGAGTCTTCCCTCACCCGTTCCCGTGGTACGCCGATGACAAAAAAATTTGCCAAGATATCTGTCTATGGGACACTGCGTTGGAAAAAGTAAATTCATATTTTCCCCCAAGATGAAAAAAAAAAAAAAAAAAACCCCAAAAAACTCCAAAGAAAAACGCCCTTTTATATTGATTCCTGAAATAAATAATGAATTTTGTGAAATTCTATATTGTTTCTTTTTTAACGACATTCAAGCTAATTTGTTCTCCGGCCTTCCAAGTCATATCTGAAATTCTGAGATGAATCAAGACAATATCAACAGATATGATGATACTCAAACAAATAATCGATGGATTTATGGTAATTTGTATTGGACTCATTGGACATCATATTTGTTGTGTTTAGTGCTTATTGGCTGGTATTTTCTTCAACCTACCAAATATCATCTGGGGTTTTGAGATGAACCATTATTATTTTTCCATGAATTATTTGGATAAGAATCCTCAAATTAAAGCTTTTGTTCACCAACAGTTTTTAAAAGGTTTTGTCACTTTCTCCGACTCTGGCACCTGTGATATATATATATATATATATATATATATATATATATATATATATATATATATATATATATATATGTGTGTGTGTGTGTGTGTGTGTGTGTGTACGTGTTGTTTGGTAATCCAGTCAGGCACAAAAAAACAATAGATGGTTAATGTAAATGCTGGTTGATGTTCGTTTGCATAATTACATACGGAATCCATTTTACAAGCTTCTTAAATCTACCAAGGACTGGGGAACGACGTGCCACAGTTGATTGAATATCCCAGCAATAAAATTGTTCAAAAACGGTTAGCAAGAGACTAAATTTTTAACTACTTTAGTACAATACATTTTCAAAACTTTCCCGAGTCTGGCACAGGGCCACTGTTTTGGAATGTTGTTTTGCAATCACTAAAACGACTTGAACAAGCGATACAATCTTATCATTAAGTACTACTCCGAGAAAATGCACACCCAACATCCGTATTGATACCATAAGACGAGAAGATCTTCATTAAAAAGTTTTCATACTTCTTCCATGACGCCCCTCAGACCTCTTCGACAGTTGATAGTTTTCAGTTCGTCTATGGTAGACGATGGTATCCCATCATTGTGTAGCGTCCCCTTTTATTTTAGTAAGGAATTAAATACGAAACTCTTCTTTTTGATAGATAACGAAAATGTCACTTCTGACGAAGACACCTATAAAACCCCCGGACGCTCATGGTTCAATACTCATTGTTGATGTTGGTCCGGGCTTGGAGATGTGATTGGAGAAAAAGTGATGTACAAAGTGAATGCACGCCAAGTATGAACTTGAACGCAGAGATTTATCAAAGTGAAAAGAAAACCCAAGTATTTTGGCCTGACGGATGAGGTGCACGTTTAATATAAGAATGAAGATGAAGTACGTATAAGGATAACATAAATCTGATCGATTGTGTGAGAGGATGAGGAGAGAAGTGATAGCGAAAGGTGAGTGCTTTCTTGTCGTTGATAGCACCGGCGTCGGAGTTACAGCAGAGTTATGTGAAAGCTTGGATTTCTATATGGCTTGGATCGCTCCAAGGAATACATGGAATCCGGGTTGAGTGCGCAAGCCATACTACCAAGTTGTGTGCATTAACTTTGGGGCTATTATCTGACGCTGATAGACTCTTGGCAGACAGACCATGAAAGACAGAGAACATGGAATTTTATCCATGCGTGTTTCCCGAAGTAAAGAAGTTTAGGAAAGATTATCGGGCAGTAAAAAGACCTTGCCATTTCATTCACAGGAGTGAGAGGTAATATGCGTTTAGAGCACGTGGTTGAAAAACGGTGGCGTAGCTGTGCGTATATATGACGTTTCGACACTGGTTAAATGAAATGGTTAGTACAGAGATAGGTCACGTTGGAAAAAGAGTCAAGATCAGATCGGCCAGGAGGTCGGCGAAATGATAACGATCTTGGGGAGAAGGAAAAAAAGACAATGAGTTGCCGGCCACAAAGGCCAGGACTACAGGCATGACCAGCTAGGAGCGTTGGCGCCAATGAGAATTGGACCATATGCGTCCTGGTGTTTTATAGGGGTCGTCAGAGGAAGTGACGTTTTCGATATCTAGCTGAAAGAAGAGTTTCGTGTTCAATTCCCATCTAAAAGAAAAGGGGGTGCTTCATTTGGCACGTGACTTTCGCAGTGTGGGTGTATCTTATCTGGTCCTCTGCCTAATTCAGCTATGTTTCGCTGAAAAATGGTTGTCACCCCCTGCCGACTTCAAACCCTTCAAACAACGCCTGGAAAAGCGTCTCTCCAGCAGTCAGTACGTTTATATGCTAATACGTTCTGCTTCATCAAATATGTTAGTATAGCCTACACTGCCCTCTACGTGATTTCAAATGTAACGCGTTGGTCTCCAACACCCGTAACCTGTTTCGATCTAGATAAAAGAGGTTTGAGCATCACGATCTTTCCATTGCCAGCTTTTGTGTGCATGTAAAATCTGTGATACCTAAATAGCGATCTATCCCTTTTAGAATATTCTATATGTCAACTCCCCCACTTCCATTATCATCTTCTGCTTGGATGTAAGTGTTTTGTTCATTATGAATAAATACGTATCTCTGAGAGGGAATATTGTCAATTTTATCTTGAATTTCTGTTGCTCCATTACTGTCCTTTCATTTCACTTTTCCGTTCATTTATAACTCATCTTATTTGTTCCATTACTCAAATACGCCATAAAATACACACGTGCACGCGCGCACGCCCCCTGCATACACACACACACACACACACACACACACACACACACACACACAAACTGGAAAACAACCCCCTTCCTGCAAGTGAAATCGTTCTGAGGTACATACACACGTGTACGCAGAAGTTATCTTACCACCAGTCCTGAGGCTACGTATGCCACGTGTTCCGCAAACGAAAAGCCAAGGGACTTAACAGTTGACACGCAGATGAACGGACAGACGGAACGGTGGACCCTAGCATCCGTCAAGCTACCCAGAACAAGTAACTTATCCTAGCCGTAACATTTCCTGTCAGCAACCTTTATTATTTTGTATTTTTCAGTCTTTTTTATGATAAGTCCCTGCTACCAACACTTGACTTGTATGCTATTGTGATCGTAAATGTTACAAATGGAGCCGGCGATGTGTCTTTCCCAGTAAATGCCCGCCGCCCAAAAATGACACGCGCCCATTTTTTTTCAAATAAATGGCTTTGTTGATACTAACATCATGCGAAGCCCTGAAGAGTAATCTACCTCCTGTCATGGTTTGCAGCAAAACAGATAGAACGATAGGTAGACATAGAGATTACTATGAGTCGGAAGAGATGAATAAAGAAATTGGATAATTATCCAAAAAATACAAAATATTTATATACTTTTTCTGCTACTGCTATTACAGTTTCAAGTTTTTTTCAGAAGTCCATAAATACGTTCAGGGAACTTGTATATCTTGACCAATTTGTTCAACTTTCAAGTTATCCGGCGTTTGTCGTCTACCGCCGGACATTTCTCCATCAAGACAAAAACCTTCTTTTTAGATTATTTTTTTTCTTTTCAGGGTAGCTATTTCAACCCTTTGATCATCAAAACCTTTGGGTGAGATCGTGTAAGATTATTTTTTATACTCAGACTCACTGAAAAGTTGTGAAAAAGTTCGTAATTTTTTTATATTATTCTCTATGGATAATTATTTATTTTATTTCATTTTTTCATTAATGACTCAAATTTCTCAACAATTTTTGGATTTCACTCAAGAAATTAAGTGAATAAACAAAAAATGAAAACAAATAATTTTTGTTTTCATGTAACCTTTTAAAAAATCTATACGAGCAGATGGACCCAGGGCGGCAGTGTAGTACCAATCAACCAGGGTGGTATCTACCTAGCTCTTTAGACCTTACCTAGGATTCGCCACACTTCTTTTTCATGGGTGTTGCAGAGCTAGATCTTTCTGAATTTTTCTAGCTCGTCACTCCATCTAATATTCTGACGGCCTCAGTTGCGCATGTGATCTCGGGGGATCCATGTCAGGAGTCCGCCATGTCCATTGATTGTCCGCCATTCTTGCAACATGGCCAGCCCACTGTCATTTGAGATTTTTAATGGATTCTATGAAATCCTTGACTCCTGTCTTTTTCCGGATGTACATGCTGTAAATAGACCAGATTCTTTAATTAACATGATTTACAAAAAGTATGACAGTCTGACGCAAAGCAACATTAATGGTGTAAACCTTGAGAACCGTACTCTTTATCCTAGCGAAAAGTCGACCAGACTAGTTTCTAAACCATCACTATATGTTTACTAAATTTAGATTAGCCTGCCACAAGGTTACATCAGAAAAGCACCCTTCGAGTATTGAACTTACTATACATAGTTTATAGGACTAGCCTGTTGACCTACGCTCTATGACAGATATCATAGATAATATTTTAAAGCTTAACTTTGTCTGCCTAAAGAGGAACGCCCAGTAAGAGTCGAACTTGTGAAATAGTCCTCAAGACGAGTCTACTAGTTTTCACGCTACAATTCCAAGGCAAAATCAATGAAGGAGCATTTTCCCGTCAAACTTTACGATTTCTCATATCGGACTATCGGTTTCAAAAAATTATCTTTAATCGTGTCATTGTATTTCAACAGATCACAAATAGATATTTTTTACGGTTTGTATTTACCTAGCTTACTATAATTTGGTACAAGTCCAGAACAGTGGAACTGTCAGTGGGGATTGATTTCATTGAAGTAGCTAGTAGTCTGCGAGGCTGGTGAGCTGAAAATTGCCCCATGTCAGTCGTCATTAACAGTTTTGCCAGGCCAGAAAAATCGATACAAGCATTCGATACAAGTGCTTCTGTTGTCTGATACGCGTGGCCATATTTAACTTCTCCTTCGAGTGTTTCAATAGAATCGTTGAAACTCAAAGGTACATCCAATTATCAACAATTGTAAGACAACAAAAAACATCAATGTGTGAAACAATTGTTTTTTAGAATCTTTTCTATCTCCATCTATACTTTTCTGAAGAATTCCGCGCCCTTCGATTTACATCACATCAAAAAGGCAGTTGAACCTCGGGGGGACTCAAATTGTGCTCCTCTCAAACGTTCTTTGGGTTTAGGAAACAAAAAGAAGTCTGAAGAGGTATGATCAGAGTTGTAAGGTGGATGGAGCGAGGTTTCCCAACAAAATTCTCGTCGGACAGTGCTAGTTACTATCGACGAACGAGCAGGTGACATGATAAAAAATAGTTATCCTCAGCGCAAATTATTCTGCTGTTTTACAGCCAATGCAGTTTTTAATCGTCTCAGAATATCATAATGAGCCTCTGTGATTACTCAGTTTCCTTCAAGAAAATCAATCAAGATAACTCCTTTGGAGTCTCAAAAACAGTCCCCATCAATTTCTGCACTGACCCCCCAGCTTTGAATTGGACTGATCCAGGAACCACTGCTTTGACCGGAACTTGTTCTTTGGAACGTATTCGTTGATCAAATATTCGTATCTGGCTACAGTTCGTTCCATAAAAGTGATGCTCGCTTAAAATTTGAAATGACAAAACATGTGTTATTCAACCAGAGTTTGTCGGAGTTGACAGTCAAACCTTTTTTGGCTCTTCTTTGAGGTCTTCTCGACCTTCCTGATAACACTTGATCCATTTAAAAACCGCTGTTATATGCGATTAACACCTGGTAAGTCCTTTGCAAAGCTTCAATGATTTGGGAAGATTTTCAAGTTCGACTTTTGTTAGCAGCAAGTTATTGACTCCAACATCAAAATCGTTCTCTTTGGTACAATCTTCTTTTTATGAATGCATCTTAACGGGAGCGAGACAAGTGTATCAATTTTCTTGCACCCTTTCGCAAATCCTAATGACATATTTGAGCCCGTTTTGTTTGGAATAGTCAATGTCTGATGTAAAACACCAGTAACAATACTTTTTGACATCCTCTTACGCTCCCCCACTCTGTCCATTACCTGCCTCTCATGATGCTGGATAAGGGTCTGGATTTTCCTACTCCTAGACTGGGTGCCAACAAAGTTGTAGAGCCAAGTCTGCTCGATAACTGGATGGATTGATGCCTTTCCTGTTGGCATTAGTACGAAGTGAACACCAAATCTACGTGCTATTTATCCTTCGTATAAATCTTCAAAACTTGTTACATTAGCTAAATTCTTCAATCCAAAGTTCTATCACGTCTTAGTAAAAGACCAGCTTGACTAAGTGCAACAAACTTGGAACACGGCATCTTTATTCTACACATAATGGCTGTCAGTAACGTTCACTCTCATTCTTCATCAATCTAATTTTCCCTTTTTAACGAACTGCATACAGGCTATGCCGAAACTAAGACAAATTTTGTCAAAAATTGTAAAATTGAATGTTTAATCCTCAACATTTCACTGTCAGTTTGTTACTGAATAAGATAACTGAGGCTGAGCGATGGAGTGATGGAGCAGCGATGTCAGGAGGGGGAAACTCTAACAAAACCTACGGCCTAGGTGCCTTCCTTCCATTTTCCCACCTCAATGAATCATGACGTGCAAACCCTTGATTTAAGGGTGGTTCGGCCGTGTACACACCGCATCTTACACTAAAAGTATTTTGAACAGGACTTCGTACTATTCATGTCCAGGTTCCAACAGCTAGGGAGCTACAAAGATGTGGGAAATCTTTTCAGATCTTCCTTAGCGAAGCCAAGCCAACACACAGACGCACACATGCCGAGACGCACGCATACAATCGCACATACACACACACACACACATACATATATATATATATATATATATATACATAACCCCTCTCTCTCTCTCTCTCCATCTCTCTCTCTCTCTCTCTCTCTATATATATATATATATATACACATATATATACACACATATATATATATATATATATATATATATATATATATATATATATATATATATATATATATATATATCATGGCTTCGCAAACAAAGATATTATATTAAAGTGGGTGGGAGTTTTAACATATTACTTTACAGGGGTTATATGAGTAGGTAGTATTAGATTATTTCCTAAATGTTATTTTGATCATTAATCTTATTATTTTCATTACCGCCAATTCATACATCTTCATTAATATCATCATCTCAAACTTCTTATCATCATCATCATCATCATCATCATCATCATCATCATCATCATCATCATCATCATCCTACTTCATCCTACTTCATCTTAGCATTTACTCCTTGGCTGCCTCATCAAACTGACAGCGACATGTGACCCCCAGAAAAAAGAAGGGCCACTCTATAACACAATGAAATGTGATCGCAAATAGAACATATGTCAGCGATCGAAAAAAAAGAAAAAGAAACGAACTTTAAAAATATCAGACTACAAAGGATTAATTACCAAAATAAACTTAATCAAGAGTGCTGATCTGCTGATTAGCACACAGTCTAATACCTTTTTTTAATCAACATATCCCCTCCTCTCTTCCTGTTCATATTTTTTTTTTTACTTTTCATCTGTGCCTTGACAGCAAGATCCGTAACATTTGTTAGATTTGAACCATTGATATTTATTTCTTTGGTTTCTCTTGTACCATTACTAGACTGTATGGACGTTTGCTAATGGTTTGTCAACGACAGTCCCCTACAATCGTCGAATAGCAAAAATGTTTTGCTACCTTTGGACCAAACTCCTCTGTCAAGAGGGTGAGGCGTGCTACAGAAGAAACGAGAGGGAAAACATCTTGTCTTTTCATATAGTACATTGTGCCAAAATGTCATACAATATCAAAAACAGGTTATCTACAAGTAAACGGTGCTGTCCAGAAGTTTGGCGATTTAAACCAAATGTAATATAGAGTTTTCTTGCTACTTTTCGTGAGCAGTGCCATCTGTGACTCAATATGGACAACAGGCGATGGGTTACTTTAAAAGAGACAGTAGAAAATAGGTGTTAGGTGAAGTTTAAAAAATGATTTCATAGTCAGATTACCTGAAATCTTGGGTAGCACCTCGTATAACGGAACAGAGATGGTATGATATATATTTGCCTCTTCACTATGGCAAATACACAAGATGGGGGTTTAATGGAAGATCGACACGCGTACATTTCGGTGGGGGCAAAGATTTTTCTGATAAGGGATACCTCAACCATCAGGGATTGACTCCTAACCTAACCCTATAAGAGCAATCAGAATAAAAGTGGCATGCGTATCCTCTATGAAAATGCTATATCTTGATTGAGAGTCAGTCTTCTATGCATTACAATTTCCTTAATCTGTCTCAACATTGTTGTTTAGAAGTCAAATAGGGACACATCAGCTCACATGTAGTAATCAAATCGGATTTAGACGCTATTCTATTGAATATGGATCGGTAATTTTTTACTAAGTTCACTTGTATAATTGTCCGGTCCACAAAACCAGAATAAGTACCTATGGTAATCATATCAGGTTGATGGACTTCTAATGTAGATCGGATACCTCCCGCCATGAGTCAAATTCGAGTAGTTATTAAGTTCGTAGTACTCAAGAATCCATTCCGAATCAATAAATGCTTACGCCTGCCTACTGCTAAGCATTGTTCACGAATTTGAACGGAAGAAAGATCTATTCAGATCAAGTAGGGAAACAATAAACATTTTATGTAGGAGATTATGTAGGATAAATAATACAATACACCTGTTGTTTTCGCTCCTTAGTTTTCGCTCGGAGACGGACTGTTGAATGGGTGAATAATGTCGCTTGGGTCAAGACTGCTGATGAGATTAATAAAGAGCGCTATTCGGGAGCTTGACCTTTTACTTACTTAACCAGAAGGATTACCAAAATGACTTTGAGAAGAATGGGCAGTCTCTTCTAGTCTTGACTAACAAGGAAAGTTCAAGAGTTAGCACGTCGTGAGTGATATTTATGAAAGAGGTATAATGAGGGGGAAGAAGTTAATGTGCATTTTTTTCTATCAGATTCAACATTTTCTGTTTTGTGGCCCCCGCCTGTTTCCACGGGCTGGTAATTTTGTGCTTTTCTAAGGAGGTTCTTCATTATCTATTGAAGAAGAAAGTAGTAATTGTAATTCGCCCTTATATATAAATACATACACACACACACACACATATATATATATATATATATATATATATATATATATGTATATTCTCTAGTTGCCTGCTGTAAGTCAATACTTCATATATATATATGCGTGTGTGTCTGTGTGTGTGTGTATATATATATATATATATATATATATATATGTATATATATATATATGGTTATGTATTCGCTATATCATATAGAAACCCTTATTTGAATTGATCACCCATTATTACACGGAGGATATATCATTTTGCCTCGACAACGTAAATAGAATAAACACACACACACACGCATACACACACACATGCACACACACACACACACACACACACACACACACACACACACACACACACACATATATATATATATATATATATATATATATATATATATATATATATATAAAGAGATAGACTGAAAGAGAGGGGGAAAGAAATGTAAACAGAGAGAAAGAGAGACGGTAGAGGAATGGAAGTGAGAGAATAATTGTGAATAATCAGTTGAAAGTGTAAAGGAAAGAGCTTGTCAACGTAAATGACCTAGAGAATCAATTGTCGTCCAATTCATATTTTTCTTATGCCAATCCGTAATGCTGAATATATCCTTATTGAATATCATAATATTTCGAAGCGAAACATCCAGCTACAAAAAAATAGTTTCATTCTGAGACACCTTTCAAGCATTGCAGAAATAATTTTAATATGATGATTGGATTTAATTTCTTTACTCTTTCCATTTTGAAAATTAGCTACGATTTGAACAATTAATCTATCTTATGGTAATGAGCAGATGAAACAACGCTGTCGAAAAAAATTAAGAATATATCTAAATTAAATCTCAGCTTGATTCGAAAAAGACGGAGAAAAAACTCACACTCTTCTGGATTTTTGATCTTGCAAAATGTTGTTTGAAATAAATGAGATGCTACCTTCTACAGGGTTATCCTCAAGTGACATTAGCTGTAAAATCAACGAAAACTCATTGGACATTTACGAAATGACAATAAATCCAGAGCTTAGATAAACAGGTTTTGTTAGTCACCCGAAGAAAAAAACCGTCATGTGACCAATGTCTTCCATCAGTATGTCTTTTGGGGGGTGATCAATTCGAAATTGGAAAGAGGAGTGATCAATGAATTGGTTACTTCTCCAACTTTTTGCAGGGCAATGATCACTAAAAAAAAATCTCAACTAGCGTGAATGCTGCCAGACACAAAACGAGGGACCAATTAGTCCTCAATCCACTAAAACCTATTAGGGATCCCCCACAAAAAAAAAAACAACAAAAAACTTGTTCAATCTAGACATAAGGAGTAAACGTTGAAATTTCCTGCTCTCTGGTTTCATTGGTACGGTTGTATGCCAGATACGTACATGCCTACATGGACTTCCAGGCCAACTTAAGAACTGGAGAAATTTACGCTGACAGTTTTTGTGACAGTTCTGGATGACGGTTTTTTGAAAGAAAAAAATCATCGACATAAATTTTTTTTTCAAAACGCCAAAATATTTAAACAAAATACCAGCCATTTTCAGTTGATTACCAGAAATAGACATGCAGCATGAACCAACAAGTACAATTCCAGGTTTTAAAAGCCAGTCACCACGAGTTTAATCCTCCCAAGTATTTGGTAAAGTTGCAAAACTGATCAGTTACGAAAGCAAAGAATGAATTACTTCAAAAATAAATGTAATGTATTGGAAGTAACGTACTTTGAAATGTTACTTAGATCAATCAGTTATTGATATCTTGTCAGTATCCAATATCACTGTGCGCTGCTATCTTTGTTCCTGAGCGTTATTTTCTATTTGCTGAGGTGTAAAATGTATAGAGAATGGCTATAATTCCTTCCGAACTTTGCTTTTGTGGCCAGGTGCATGGTACTTTGAAATCTACCTATTTCCAATCGTACAACAGGTTAATTCCGCCATGCCTCTCAGGGATCAAGACAAATTCAAGGCACTTCATTTCACCTGCGATAAAACGATGTCAAGATCTTGCTAAACGTCTTGAAGAATGATGAGAGGGATCAGTAGATAATTGGAGACTTCAAAATGGTAACAATCCTGATGTGTCTGCAATTTTTCTTACTATTTTTGCCTCTGGGACAGCAGGGATACCTTATCGCACTACCAAAAACGGAATTTGTCATAGCCTCCCTAATTCTATGTATGGAAGAATCACCGGAAAGTGTTAATGCCAGCACAACATATACAATAAGGCCTTATGAAACATTTTCTCAGACCTCTATGAAAGGTGTTTTCAGATCTCCAGTGCCTTTCCTCAGCTGTCTCAGACAAAATAAGTAGATTGAGAAATATGACGTGATAAATGCTAACCCTGAACGGAATAACAGCAATTTTATATACATTGTAGACATACTCAATCAGGGGTAAAAACAAAACAAGACAAAAAAATGCTTATTATCCAGAAGAGGAAAAGAATAAAGAAAAGTCGCATAGTATAATCGGAGTCTTCTAATCACTGTGGTAATGTGATTTTCTTTATTTACAATTTAATTTACATATTTTTTTGATAAGCATGTAACTATAGGAGGGAAAGAAAACAGGGGCAGGGTGGGTGTTAAAAGACAAATAGAAAACCCAAGATAAAAATAGCTTTGCTTGACAGGCTGTCTTGTTTGACCGAGTACTGTTTTGGTGGTATAGATAGGACAACCGCACGGGCGACTCTCCCTGACCGAAGCACGTGACCATAACACTACAAGAAGGGGGGGGGGGGTTACATACAGAGAAAGAGAGAAAAAAAGAAAAAAAGATGGCTTAGACATCGAGATTAGATGGAAGAAAGAGTCGGGCTTGGTTTTAACATCTTTTCTTTCAATACGTCCACCAACCCATACGTTCACCCGTCTCAAGTTGTGAACTTAACTTCTTTGCGCCCAGTGTCAGCAAAATTAGTACGGTCACCACAATCAGGATTTTTATAAATCGTTTTTTTTTTGCTTAATCTTTGGTGACCTTTTATTATCCACTGTTGACGTAGCGCCTAATCTCCTGACTTGAAATTCCAACTATTCTGATTTCTTGCCACGGCACACTCGTCACCTTTTATTTATCCCCAACACGTTACTCTTCCCTCAGCTATTTCATCTTCTCCCTCTCCTTTTTCTCTGTTATTTATTGATCCTGTCTCTTTTCTTGCCCCCTCCTCTTCCTTCGTCTTCTTCTTCTTCTTCTTCTTCTTCTTCTTCTTCTTCTTCTTCTTCTTCTTCTTCTTCTTCTTCTTCTTCTTCTTCTTCTATGTCTTTAATCAATGTTTCAACTTTTCCTCTCCTTCATTTCGCCCTCCTCCTTTTCTTTCTTTCTTTATTTATTTATTCATTTATTTATTTTATTCTTTCTTCATCAACTATTTATTCTTCTTTTTCTGTACCCTCTCCTTATTTTCTACACCTCCCTTTTCCATGATCTTATTTCATTTTTTCTCTCTTTTCCCCACCATCTTCTCCACTCCACGTTACGTTTTTCTTTATCCCCCCACCACCTACTGCTCACTGTTTACCTCTTTTTATCCCTTATTTTATTCTATTACTCTCGTCACTTCACTCATTCCTTTCAACTCCATTTTTCAATATTTCATTCACCTTATCTTATTCTCTATACTCACTCTCTTTCTCCTCTCCTCAATACCCTCTTCCACCCTTGTTTTTTTTTATTATGGTTTTACTTACTTCTTCTTACCTGCTATCCTTTCCATCCATATTCCATGTCAATCCCTTTTCTCTACCCACCTCCAACAACGTTCCATCCATTCTTTGCTGCCAAGTAAATAAAGTGACAGTTGGGATGGCCCAACGGTTTACGATACGGCAACACGGGCTGGGACAGTTTATTTCTCTCATCATCTATGGTTAAATAGCAGAGCAATCGGTGGAACAGTGTAAGGCAGTGTCTCTTGGGCGTTGGGCTTGCACTCTGGTCTTGAAAAAACCCACAATTGCTACAAACAATGATAGGGTCTCCACACATCGTTCGAGAAGTGGAGACAAAATCATTGCCTCTACTTCCGCGCGACACGCGAAGCAACTTCGCTTTTCTATATAGACTGTACGTCTTTTCTCTCCCTTTTTAGACGCGTCCAGCCATCTTTATAACACACTTGTACCTCGGTCGATCCCTAATATATAAAATATAAAAATATTTCTCCACAGTGTCATGTTGGATTGATATGAAACTTGGCCCTGACTATTGGGTGAACAATCCTAATCTTTTTCTTTCTCCTCTTCATCTTGCAGCTACTACTACAACTAGTAATTTTAAATACCAGTTTTCTCAGCCGGATAATGTCGGATTGATATGAAACTTGGTCCAGGCAATCAACTGAACCATGTTCATCATCCTCCTTCTCCCCCTCCTGTTGCTACCGCAGATGGTTGATGTATCGCTGAACTTATGTTTCTTGTTTCTTTTTTCTCTGCATTTTAATCACCTCGATCAACATCGAACGCCTCTTTTTTCCTATGTTTGTTTTATGTCTGACTCAATCAAAGATTCTCGTTATCTCACCCGTCCTTTTCTTTCTTTCTTTTTTCTTGCTTCTTTCTTTTCTGCTGTCTTTATCTCTTCTACGGCCCAACCATTCCTTTTCGTCTCCATTTCCACCTTCCCCCATCCTGTCCATTTCTTCTATTTCATGATTAAACCGTTGTGTTTGAGCAAGGATCAATTACAAAAAGGAAAACCTGTTTATTAAACCTATCATTATTGCCAATAACATTGCCTATCACTTCTTTCATTGGTCTTATAATGAATACTCATTCTTATCGGGTTGAATATGCTTTTTTATGAAGGTTAATTGTCTCACATTGACCGATTATAAAATTAGTGACCGCCTTTAGTTTTAGTTACTCCAGACCATCTGGCTCTTATATCAATTTCTGACTTCCTATTTTCTGTCCATTGCTTGAAAATTCTTCTTCTTCTTCTTCTTCTTCTTCTTCTTCTTCTTCTTCTTCTTCTTCTTCTTCTTCTTCTTCTTCTTCTTCTATGACCTTTCCTTTTATTTCATTTTCGTCTCGTCCGTCTGTTTGTTTGTAATTTCCTTTCTTTCCATCTTTCTTTCTTTCTGTTTACCTTTCGTACATCTCTCTTCTTTTCCTTTATTTTCTATTCCAGTTTGTCTCCCCCTTCTTTCTCCTTTTCTTCCTTTCCTTTTTTTCACTCTCCTTTCTTTCTTTCTTTCTTTTTCCTTTTTGATTCTTCATACCCCTTTCTTTGTTCCCTTTAGCTTTGCTTTATCTCATCTTCCGTCTCTTTTTCACTATATTCTCTTTTTTCTTTTCATCATTCTTCCATTCAGCCTCCTGCCCTTTTTATTAATTATTTACACTCATTATTTGCTTTTTGTTTTTTTGCACTTCATAAAACGCATCAAAATATCTGCAACAATAAATCATATATCTCCTTGCAGTAATATTATCATGATTTTTTATTGGATGAAGCCATAATTAACTTTTGACTAGTATCTATTTAATTTCAATTTCAGTTGCTTTTCATTGCAACAACTCAGACTGTATACATATGGCCGTACACTTACGATGGAAAGCAAATCGAATTAAGTTTAAATAAACATTAGCGATAAATCAATAAAGAAAGGATCATTATTTGTGGTGAACTATGCAACACACACATAAGAGAGTCATGCTCAACCTAACGTGATCAGATCAAAAGACATCGCAGTACATAAGGAAGAAAACGGGAGTCAGAGACATCATAGAAACTATCAAAAAACTGAAATGGCAATGGGCATGCCATGTTGCAAGAATGACAGACAACCGATGGACATCACGACTTACAACATGGATCCCCAGAGATCACGTGCGAAACCGAGGCCGACAGAATGAAAGATGGAGAGATGAACTGGACAAATTTTGAAAATACTGGCTCCGCGATGCTCACGATAGAGAAGAGTGGCGAATCCTGGGGAAGGTTCACGTCCAACGACGGACATTAAATGGTGATGATGATGATGATGATGATGATGATGATGATGATGATGATGATGATGATGATGATGATGATGATGATGATGATGAAGAAGTTTGAAATTTAAAAAAATAAGAGACAACGGGTCGAATGACAACTTTCCAGATTCAGGTTGATATTAACTAAGCTTAACTGTATTCAAGTATCGATAACAGGGCACTCAGTAATAATCGAACCCAGCTTGCTAACACATTATCTGGTAGGGGTATTTAATCAACAAAATTTCGGCGTATCATTTGTTTGATATCCAATTTTTTATGTATTCTATTGAGAAAAGAAGAAAAAGGAAGAAAAAAATGAAAAAGAAAGAGATACAAATTTGACACCGTAAAGAAATATTGATGGAATAAAGTGGGGAAAAAAGAAAGATATATATGAGAAAAAGGGAGAAGAGAATGAAAAAAAAAGAAAAGAAAAAAGAAAAGGAAAGAGAAAGTTGAGAACACTCAGAAGAATTTGAAGAAAGAAGAAAAATGAAAGAAAAGAGAAAGTTGAAGGAAAGACAGAAGAGAGAGAGAGAGACATTTGAGAATGGAAGCAAAGAAAGAAAAAACGAAAGAAAGCTAGAAAAAGAAAAAAGTAATGAAAAATCAAACAAATAAAAATGAAAGAAAAAAGAGAGAAAAAGAAAGATGAAAAAGGAGAAAGATGGAAAGAATGGTAACAAAGTAGAGGATGAAAAGAAGAAGATAGAAAAAATAGAAAAACTATTTCTTTATTTCGAAACCACGATTTTCCAATCTTGATTCTTCCTTTCTATTCTTTCATTGTTTGTCTTTCTTTCTTCCATTTACAATATGCACAGTATTTGCGATTGGTGGCACAAGCAAATATATATATATATATATATATATATATATATATATATATATATATATATATATATATATACACACCCACACGTATATACACACACACACACGTATATATATATATATATATATATATATATATATATATATATATATATACACACCCCATATATATATATATGTGTGTGTGTGTGTGTGTGTGTGTGTGTGTGTGTATAAATCACTCTGTATTTATATTTCAGTATATATCTATCGAAAAAAATATCAGTGTGAATATATATATCGGTATACATAAATATCTCCCCTCTTTCACTTTCTTCCCCTCTCTCATCCACCCCCCTCTCTCTCTCTCTCTCTCTATATATATATATATATATATATATGATGGGGGCTATCGTACTGATTCTTCTGTTCAGATGGAATATTGACTTATCAAAATAAAACACCTTGCGAATAATTTCGCCAAATAACCTTGTGTAATAGCCTTTTCCTCTGTTTTCTTTTCCTTTGTTCTATTGCATATTGTCTCCCTAGACGCTTAAGAAAAATTCTTGGACTTTTTAGCAAGTTAGAATGAGAAAATTCGCAAGAGGCAATCGCACCTCTCTCGTTTATGTCCTTTCATATGTTTCGCCTAATTCCCGAATGTCGTTCTGCCATGTTTGCATTTCCCTATCTATCCGTACGTTCATGTTTTCCAGGCAATCAGATTTAATTAAGCCGGAAATAAATATTAGTTCAGCAGTGGGCAACACGTGCCCCATACTACCCTCAATGTGAGGCCATAGACTTAGATAAGATAAAGTGAGAGACAAAGAAGAAAATATTGTATTAAAAATGTGGGTTATTAAAACTGAGTAAAAAAAAAAATCAATTAATTAACTAAAGAAAATCTTGCCAAGAGATCTCCCAACATTGAATTTGACAAAAGCAGTAAGCCGATGGTAGAACCACGAATGAAGATCGACCATACAACTAGAAAAAAAAAATAACAGAGGAAAATAAGAAAATCAAATGAAATGAAAAACGAAGTAAAAGAGAAACTGAGAAAAACAAAACCCACAAAGAAACCACTAAAACCAAAACGAATCGAAAGATCAGTGCCGGCTATTTCTATTCTTTAACATGCCCAGGTCCCTTCGTTGGGGCTTCAGTGTATGACAGGCGACCATTCAAATCTCCGTGGTTGGCGGCTGCCTGTGTCAACGATTTGCCAATTCAGCTGGGCTTTCTTTCAAAGAATAACCATCCCTCCCTGACAACAGTCAATTTGGGGTTTGACAGCACGTGTCTACATAGATGTACATTCCATCTTCAATTGCCAGTAAAAAAAAAATTTGGGAAGCAAAAAAAAAAAAAAAAAAAGAAGAAAAACAAAGAAACCAGGAATTAATAAAACAACAGTAAACTCCAAACAACCTTAAATCCAGAGCTTAAAGGAGTAATGATATCTGTTTGATGATTTTGCGGGGATTCGGGGCTTGGATTTGGCTGAGGTCGTGGAAAAAGTGATATGGGAACTGTATGCATCCATAATTTATCAATTAGTAGCAACAAAAGGTAGATAACTCAAGTTTTGACCAGTAAAATATTTTATTATATGAATCGCTGGATATCGAGGAAAAATCATTATTCAGAATTTAGAATAATTCATTGGTATTTACTAAGCTCAGCTCAATATGGCACAAGGCCAAAAATAAATGGAAACCTGTGAGGATCGAGGGATGTAATCATGGCTTTTCAATATGATCATACAAAAATATCATGACATGAATCATGGATAGTTTTGCAGACTTGGCGTCTCTTTTGTTTGACTACTCCACAAGTTGGATTCCACCATTTTATTGTACAGAAGCCTTAAAAGTAAAGGAAATGAAGCTGTACATTTTCTCACTATATAAATGCTATGTCTGTTTCGTTAGTGCCCATACAAAAACAAAAACCATAACCGTCTCCCTAAACCAAACCCCTAACCCTGTGGAGGTTTAACTAAATAAACTTAACATAGCAATTCCCATTGGTTATTCAAATTTTGATCATTAACAGAAAGCCCTTGAAGGCTATGCTCCATAATGCAAGATTTTTCCTTATTGCAAACTTTTGGCATCTTGAGCCTTTTCTTCGAACAAAGCTGCAAAAATCCGACAACTCGATTGATCTAGAACTCAACAAAAAAAGGAATTACGAGACTGGCCATTCGGGAGAAACGTTGAGACGTTTTGATGCAACAAGATCAAATTGCTAATTTGACACCAAACTAACACCAGTATCAATATTTTGTTTTATTATCAAACTTCATTATATTGAAAATATTAGCATTAGCTTTTGTTGTAACTAACAAAAAATGCCCTATATTTGATTCGAGAAGCTCACTGGTAGGTTCAGATCTGAATTAAATCTAAATTTTGATCATCTTACAACAACTTCTTCACCAATATCCAAGTGCAATACGTTCTTAATTTACTCGATGATATGACCAGGTAATAAGACGGTGATTTGATGGTATCCTTAATAATGAACGAAATTCAAGCTATCCGGCCAATGTATATATACATCTGTCGATAGAAACTGTTCGAGGGAGTTTGTGGGATTAACATTTTATTTGAAAAATGTCTTTGAAGTTACTGTTTTCGTGGAAAGCGATATTTTAATAGATGGAAGAAAAGGCTGAGCATTTTGAACCTGGATTTGCTTTGAATATATGCTAAAATGAGATTATTATATTGGCAATGACAGTTTAGCTTCAAATTCGTCTTATGTCTAAAAAACATGGAAAACTCTAACGGAAAATTTGAGCTCCCAGCCTGTGTCTCAATCGTCACATGGACTTAAGCTAGGCTCAACATAGATAAAATCTCAGCCAGATGGACCCAATCCCCAAATCAACCTGTTTCCAAGCGAACGTCTCAAGCCAATACGCCGCAGAAACATGTGGTTCATAAACGTTCATAAAAAAAATGATTTATCAAAGATAAATATCAACTGAAATTCATATATAAACAACGTTTAGACAATGCTGTTTACATCAATATAACTGCAGTGATGCCAATTCAGGAAATCTGACTCCTTTTTAACGCAATTATAAAATCAAAATCAAAGCCCCCAGGATTTGTTCAATAATTTCGATCATTCCACAAGGTCGTTTTCGAAAACGAAAACATAACTATTAAAACAAGGATTTATCAGTGTTAATACTATTTATAGAAATAACTTTCCGTCGTGACGACTAAATTACGTTTGAACAATGTTAAGATTTCCACTAAATATTTAATTTAGATAAACTATTAATTTTAGTGGTGACATTTTCCTTATTTTCCCACTTGTGCCTTTTTTACATATGCTATTATTATCTGTGCCATTTTTAACGTGGAATTCTCAAATGTGTCATTCTTACACGTGCCATTACTTCCCAGATTCACACACGCGCGCGCGCACACACACACACACACACACACACACACACACACACACATATATGTATGTATACATATGATTTGAAATAAGATGGACACACTGGTGACATTATCAGAAATTTTGTTGTGGAAAAATTCCGAAAAACTTTGCCCTCAATATATTTTTATATATTGTATGCGAGTATATCTTATCGAATGCTTTGTTAATATCAACCTTAGTCTGGAAAATTGTCATTCGATCCGTTGTTTCATTTTTTTTTTAAATTTTAGACTTCATCATCATCATCATCGGTCTTTTAACGCCCGTCATTGGACATACACCTTCCCCAGGATTCGCCATACTTCTCTATCGTGGGCGTCGCAGAACCAGTATTTTCTGAATTAGTCCTGTTCATCTCTCCATCTTGTATTTTGTTGGTCTCAGTTTTGCATGTGATCTCTGGGGATCCACGTTATAAGTAGTGATGTCCATCGGTTGTCTGTCATTCTTGCACTATGGCATGCCCATTGTCATTCAAGTTTTTTTAATAGTTTCTATGATGTCTCTGATTCCTGTTTTCTTCCTTATATACCGTGCTGTCTTTTTTCCGTGTGAGCTTTCCTGTGAAAGTTTTTTAGGTTTTGGCTCCTACTGTTTGAGGACTTTTCCCCATGTGTGTCTTTTCCCGTGTGGGCTTTTTTCCATTTTGGCTTTTTTTCATTGCTTGCATTCATGACTGGGCTCTCTTCTGCGTGGCAATTTCGTGTGGGCTTTTATCATGTTAGCATTTCTCAAGGAGCCACATAAGACAACCAAAGTCCTGAATGAAATGGATATTTGGATGGATCCCAAGTCGTTAACGAGGTCTGTTTTGTGGATGTTTTATGCCATAAATATGATAATCCGTTTCGAGTTCATTTTGTGAAGTTCATATTAAAGAAGATCATTTTCAATGCTATTTTCTCGGAAGGCAACGGTCCATTTTTGATGAACGAAAAAAACTTTTGTTCCCAAGTATTTGGCTCCATGCTGAACTAAGCTGAGCTTAGCAAATATCGAAAAAGCATTCAACGATGATAGAAAGAATGGAAGAAAGAAAAAAACAAGGTCTAGTAAGTCATTCAATAGAAACTGTCACGTGACCAGAGTCTTTTGACAGTATGCCATGTTAAGGGTAATCAATTAAACTATTGGAAAAAGAGATGATTCAATGAATAAGTTACTTCTATCATCTTTTGTGGGGCCATATATGATATATAGCTAATTTCATCCATTTCAAAAGACAGTTTTAGCTAGAAATAGCAAACCATTTTGAGCATTTTGGGTCTTTTTCGTCGTGAAAAATGCATTTTTATCTCTTTTTTCAGGGAGGGTGTCGTACCTCAAAATTGTGGAGATTGATGGGGACTAAGAAAAGGACTCATGAATTTTATTATGAGAAGTTTCAATTAATTTCACTTTAAAAACTAACATTTGGAGCAACTATAGAAGTGTATTTGTGTGATTCACTCATACTTATTGATTAAGTTCGCTAGTCTTTTTTATTTGATTGAGATTCTGGTTGGTGGATTTTTTATTTTTTTTCCTTACTTCCAAAATATCTCGGGAAAAGTTATAGCTAAGTTGAAAAAAATATATCACAAATTGTTGCAATGACAAGAGAAGTTTTGAAGAAAATGGTAAAACGTTGCATGAATCTCTGTTTGACAAAATCCATTTTAACGAATTTTAACAGAATTTCAAGTCACATTTAAAGAAATCACTACAAAGAAAAAGATCAAAGTAGACGTTCTCTTTAAGGTATCACGCATAAGAACTGGGGAAATTATGATATGTGTACAACATCTAGTTATTATGACCGATTGAGTGAATTTGCATGACATGTACAGATAGATTACTAAGACGCCTAGGAAGGAATGGACAGAGGTGAAATATAGTCCTGTCAAATTAGTGGTGGACCCGAAAGCAAATATGAAACAATATGAATATTGCACCATTTCATGTAGGGAAGTAGAAAAAACGAAAAAATAAGACTTATATGCGTCAGGATCTACATTCGAAACTGTAGTATTTCTAGTATTTTCAGTCAGTTTTCGCTATTCAGTCAAGAGCACCAAATCGTCAATAATGATACAAATATTGCCACAGGGATACTCAAACTTCATCAATTTGTGATATAAGCAGACCAAAGAATATTCAATATTGAATGACTCTTTGCAGATATTCCATGGTCTAAAAGACAATCATGTAAGGCCAGATTGACAAATTTGAAAAAACAAAACAAAACAACTATGACGTGATAGTCAGTCGGTGAGTAGAATCTTGACAATCAGATTAAATCATATCTAAAGATCATCTAGGTCAAGAAAATGATCGTTGACTGTTTTTTTAGAGCAGTCATTTTGAAATCTAAATGTACATTTCTTCCAATTATGACTAAGTTATTGGGAATAGATCCATCCCTAAAATCAATCACTTCTCCCGTGGGCCTTTTTGCCAAATATTCAACAATATATATATATGTGTGTGTGTATATATATATATATATATATATATATATATATATATATATATATATATATATATATATATATATATATATGTGTGTGTGTATATATATATATATGTGTATATATATATATATATATATATATATATATATTTATATATATTTATATCTCTATATATCTATCTATATATATATATATATATATATTTATATTTATGTATATATATATATATATATATATATATATATATATATTTATGCATATATATTCAATCAAAACTGGATTTTTGGATTCACCCTAAAACTCATTAGAATTTTATTCAGAACTTCAGGAGGTATCGAAATGTATTTTAGGAAAAACGCAAAAATATCTCTCAATCATGAACAAATCCCTCGATTTTCCACAGGAACTATTCCTTGTAATGTAAAAAGTTATAACAATTCTTTCAGAACTTTTATTGATACGGTGTGGACAGACGTGAAAAAATACAGGAATCTACAGAATACTAAAATGGAAAATTAGCCCCTTATCAAAATAGAATCCCTCGATCCATCTCCAAATCCAATAACTTCTTTGTCCTGCAGCTTACCTTTCCACGAAATTTAATTGAAATTTATTCAGAACTTACGGTGATATTGTGTAGACAGACAGGAGAAAATACGGAAAAAAATGCAAGAATATTTCTCTGCGTTTTTCTTCATAGATTTGTGTTTTTGCTTCTGAGTTATCGATGAATTTCAGTTAGCCACATTGTGAGAAAAAGGTGATTCAATTTTAGGGTGGATCCAGGAATTAATTTTTGACTGAGAGACAATATCTGTATTCGCCTCTGTCTGTACTCACAAGTTCTCAATGGAATTCATGCAGTATTTGCATTCGTTGAAACTCAATAAAAAAGCTATGCAGTTTCATCGTATGAATTTGAGTAAATTGTCTGATGCAGGAATCTCATCGTTCATGATTGGCTCTAATTCGCTTTCCACCATTTTCAATCCCCAGAGCTATTTCCGATTCTCTCAACATCTTCCACGTCGTCTAAGCTGCAAGTGAACTCGCCAGGTTTGGTGCACAAACGGACACTCGGTGAATGTCCGTTTGGGTGATGACGCAGCCATCACCATAAAGCTTGTAAAATTCAAACTTGGAAGGGGACTATTCGGATTTCCTCCATACAACCAACCAATCTCTGCATAATGAATATGGCCAGTCGCAGCAAAAGGATTAAGCATCGTTCTTAGAACATCAAAATGCATTTCTAAATCATTTATCCTATCATATCAATGTATATGCAAAAAGTTAGCCATAGTTTGGCTGTTCTTGAGGTCGAAGAAAGATTTTGTTTTTTTAATTCCAAGGAGGCCTTGGATTCGACTGTATTGGAAACCACATCTCACATCAACCGATTGAAAATCTTACAGCTCATCAAAGTCAACCTTGTCAATTTGGCATACTTTTGTTGAGTCTCCCCTTCCCCCTCTTCCTCTCTCTCTCTCTCTATATATATATGTATATATGTGTGTGTGTGTGTGTGTGTGTGTGCGTGCGTGTGTGTGTGTGTCAAAACTCACTGTATACATTCTTTTTTTTTCAAAACAAATTGACGGAACCTTTTAAAATCGGTGTACTAGAAGCTAGAATTCGTGAGAATTTCAATGTTCAGATTTTGCCAAGAATTACTTCACTGGTAGACTTCTAGATGTGAACCAACTTTTTTCATAGCTCCTCACCTGAGTCCGTAACTGACAAAGGCATTCCCATCATTCCCAGGTGTTTTGAGTGGAATGTTTGCACAACAATACCTGGTTTTTGTCTCGAGGGCTCTTGATCTTATTGCACAAACTTCTCTCTTGATTTCGCTCTTGAAGAAATCACTCATCTTAACCATTGCCATGCAGCAACTTAGCACCGCAGTTCTGACTGTCATGTCATTATCCATAATAATGGGCGTAGAGGTGGAGCTTATGCGTCAAAAATTCATCAGATTGGTATACATTTCACAGAGATTGAACGGACGTCTGGAAATTGATAATTTTTACCGTCAATTTTGTGACATTCCTTCAGAGCTTCTGGCTTACAATAGTAAGTTTACATAACATAAAGCCTTTTTATAATGCAGAAGTGTTGGATTAGTTGTAAATGGCATCGTTATGGAAACAGTTTTGAAAACCAACTGTTTTTTACAAAGTTCCATTATCATCTTGGATTTATGTCTATTTTCCCAGCACACACACACACACACACACACACACACACACATATATATATATATATACATAGTAACCACAGTCATTGAAGGAGATTATGTTGAAAAATACATATCTGTTGCAAAATGGAAACTCTTCTAGTAATTAGGCTACAGATATATATATACACCGCAAGTATACATTCACCCGAAAAATAATTATTCTAATAGTGCTCAATACTTATAGTAGAGGCAGCAAGTTTATCTGATGAACTGAAAATAGCGAAACGAAGTTTAACCATTGTTATTCACTTAATTTTCAAATTTAATCGACACACACATACACACATACACACACATATATGTATATATATAATTATAAATTGTGATTTATCATATTGAAACTATTTTTGAAATGATCTCCCGTTATTATACGGTGAATAAACAATTAAAGAAAATTGGACTGCTGTAGGAATCCATAGGATAGCTGCTTCAACGTAGCATTGCTCTTACTATTGAGCTAAGCCGCCATTAATGCAAAGCCCAAATAATTGTTTTAATTCCAAATTCTCATTCTATTCATTCACGTTCTATACCTACTCTGTTTGTTTCTTTCGATGCAGACAAAGTATGCCACTAGGAAATGTATACATGTTCAAGCCATATGATGCATTTATGGATTGATGATGGGAGATGATTTTCAAAAGGGTTTCATTATAATATAACGCAATTTATAATCATTCTGTCGGATCATAAACCCATCTCTTGATAATATATATATATATATATATGTGTGTGTGTGTGTGTGTGTGTGTGTGTGTGTGTGTGTGTGTGATACGGCCCTAAAAATGTTAAAACTAAGCTAAACATTGAGCTTAAGAGGGAGGAAGTTTTTGATTAGCTCTGCTGGGGATCCGTGTTAATATGTCTCGTTTTTATATCCTCAGAACGCGTAAATGTTAAACTACTGATTATTCCCACAAGAAAGATTAGCATATAGTACCATAACATCTAATTCTGAGTAAAAAATCAAACCCAATGAAAAGCTTACATAAATTGTATTAACAAGTATTTTGGAAATCATAGATCGAACATAAATTGTAATATAAAATATCTAGTGTTTAAAGAGAGAAAGAGAGAGAGAGAGAGAGTCTAGAAAGCGTTACAGATTTAAACACTATATATATATATATATATATATAGAGAGAGAGAGAGAGAGTGAGAGAGAGTTGGGTAGAAAATGGGACGAATAGAGAAAGGTAGTAGGGTAAAGAAAGAAAGAAAGTTTATGGTGATGAAGCAAGAAAGTGAGTATGCTCGGTGACTTTTAGGTCTTGATGTTTTTATACACTGACCGGTTACAATGTATAATTCCCTGCTCTTCGGTACGGCGTGAGAACCCTGAATTCCGTCAACACAAAAGTTGACGCCCACCCATAACACCGTTTGTGGGTTAGTCTGCACACGCTCCCCGATTTGATGGAAGGCCAATCGGCCGGTCGTTAGTGGCCATCGACTCTGCTTAGAGGAACTCGTACCGCGTCGCCTTTCGTCGGACACACGTGTCAATCAAAATGACTTCCCATCGAGGATATAACACGCTCATTCTCCCCCCCTCTGACGCCATTGCTGTATCTTAAATCCTACGAGAAGAGTGAAGTCTTGAGCGTGTTCTTTGGTTCGTCTATCTACAGCTACCCGGCTATGCCTAGTGTGTACATATGCAAAAGTGTGTCTGGGCGTTGATAAATGGGTAGACATATACACCCAATGCTTCCACCCTTGATCACTGGTGTATGAGTGTATGTGCACGCGTGCGTGTTCATATGTTTGCGTTTTTAGGCTACCATGCCATGGAGCAAAGGTTAGCAGGCTGGTTTCGCGGGCCATTGTTACTGCGTGGCGAGTCGGATACTCACTGTGCGTTAGGTTGTGTCTGTACAGGTGCCTACATTCAGGAGTACATGAATATTTATTTTTAAAAAAATCAAAATATATGCCTACCCGGTTTTGCTCATATGTAAGCATGCAAATGTGTGTCAAGGCGTTTATAAATGGAAAAACACATCCACCCCTTTTTCTTTCATTGCATTGGTGTCCCTAGGTGAATCGGGTGCATTGGTCTACCAATGAATCACAAGCATGAATTTTAGGCTGTATATATTAAAATCGTACTTTTGATTGGATTAAAAAACGTTGTAGACTTGATTAGATTTAAAAGGTTGTTCGCTTGTTTGCGTGTATGTATTTATTACACTTATAGAAATCTGGCAAAATACCACGATTCTGGAGCACCCAGTGCGGTCTTAACTCCCAAACAGTGAATTGTGAAATTAACTTGACCTCTGCTCAAAGATAGGCACCCTGAAAGCATGCGTATATGCATAGATTATGCAGGTGTAATGCTTTGTCGCACGGCTGTAAGTGCAAACTCTATTTAGGTGTTCATAGTTGTGTTGATGTGCTGATGTTTCTAAAGCCCCTTATCACGGAGATATGGTTAGGAGGAAAGTTTTGCAGTCCATTGTTATTGTTTGGCCTGTCCGATCTTCACTCTGAGTATGAGTGTGTGCCTATACAAGTATGTATGTTCAGTACATAATTATTCATAAAAAAATGTATATTTGTTCAAATAGGGAAACTCGGCGTTACCCGTGAAAAAATTCGAATAAAACAACACAGTAAAAAGACCCATGTTTAATAGTCAGCTAAGCGTTATGTTCCTTAAAAAAATCTGCAAAACTGGCACAAGGGCTGAGAAAAAGAGATCCCCATGTTCGCAGTTTATTACGACGTTTTCTGTTTGTTTTTTTTGTTTTTTGTTGAGCATGCAAAAATTATAACAACTAAGCTGGGAAATTTTCTCTCATCCACTGTATTAATCAGATTTTGGACCTTTTATACTGAATTCTTGGCAGCATTTTCTTTATGGAAATAATTTAAATTTCGTTGCAGACCAAAAAAGTAACGCAGAGGAGTTCGCTGAGAGAGATTTTGAAAAAAAAATTACGGATGAAAATTTATGAAGTTGCCTGGAAGATGGCAGAAGATGGAACAAAGTTGCAAACATGTATTTTGGGCCCCTGATGATGTCGTTAATATTTCCCTAATTATGTTTTCTTCCCTTAGTAATGTCATTTATATTTCTAGGGTCCCTTACGATATCTTTTATGCTTCTAGGGCCCTTTATGATGTCTTTTACATTTCTAGTGCCCCTCATGATGTCCCTTATATTTCCTTAATAATGTCTTTTTCCCAGTAATGAATTTTATATTTCGTTAATAACCTTTGCGTGCGTCTACTGTACAAATATAAGGGAGTTTTTCCTAGTTATCACGGCACATCTATTTATATTGATGCGTGCATTCGTACATGTATGTTTATCTATGTATCTAAGTGAAAACGAATGTGTATGCATATCTATACATAATATTACTTTGATGTATGTTTAGAATGTATGATAAAACTTGTTGAATTGTCTGAGTTTTGTAATTCTGCGTCATGTAAAAAAGGCAAATAAACCTTAGCTTGAATTACAAGTTGTCGAGTTATTTACGGAAGCTACTGGAACTGGGATTCAATCTCCATCTGAGACAGTTTGCATCCACTCAGCAATGAATCCCTCAGGATAGGCATGAATCCATATCTCCCTCCCCTTACTGATGAGAATATGGCAGGACAGACTGGGCTCTTCGGTCTTGCTTCGTCCAGTTGACGGACAACTCTGAATTCAATTCAGGCAAGTCCAACCTCCTCATCAAACGTTACGTGAGAGTTTAGCGGCAAACCATATAAGGAAAATGTTTCCGGTTAACGAGGCTGTTGTGAAGCTCCGACAGGCCCAACGAACAGGAAGTAAATTATGATAAATTACCCAAGTAAAATGAAGGAGAATAAATTTTTTTTAAAAAAAGAAGAGATGAAATAGCCACCAGCTACTCCGCCTCACGACACAACGGCTTCAAATGGAAAATAAAGATTAAAAAAATGTATTTATTGAACCGAACATTGTCGGGTACACTGCCGGCCGCTAATGTAGATTGAATTTACTACGACAGTGATGGTCTAAAAGACTAGACAAGACTAGCTAACCATCGCTCCTGTGCAAGGATATTCGTCATATGTCAACCTATATCAGAACATATGCAATTTGTACTTTTGAACATCCTGTTCTCTGTCTATTTGTATTTTTGTACACACGTTAACGACTGGATTCGTACTAGTGCGTGTCCGTTATTTGTGTATAACGGTTTATATTTGTCTCTATGCGTCGGTCCATGTTTTTTTTGTTTTTGTTTTTTTGTTTTTCGTATACGTGTGTGTTCCGAAACCATTCAAGCATGTCAGTTGTTTTCCAGCACCATCTGTTCAAACTCCGGCAGCCAGCCAAAGTACCCGTCATCCGCGCACTTCTCTCCTCCGTCATAATGATCGATTGCCGGTCCCGTTTTCAACTCGTTTCAACTCGGTTACCTATTGCACTTTAATGATTTCAAAACTACGAAATTAAATAGCGACCGGCAAATGTGATTGATATACATAACGCATATCAATATGTACATACAAAAATAAACATAATAAAAAATATATAAATGAATAAATAGATCTGGACACACACACACACACACATACACACGCACTCACACGCACACACACAAGCATATTCGTGCATGCGCATAAAAGATGCACGTGCACGCTTGACACATAAGGACACGCCCATCTCCTCATCCTCCCCATCCAGAAAGAGAGACGTCGTTGTTGGTTGCATGACCAATTATAGAATATTTTGAAGGAATAATAGAAAAGAGTGAAAACAATGTCTTCTGTTTTTTTTTCCTACTCATTGTACAGTTTTTGTACTCTTATTTCAAATTGTTGCTTTTTTCTTTTCTCTTTTCGTTTTTCTTCTATTCATAATGAAACATAAGATTTTCTTCCAATTCATTTTAAGAACACACCACAGAAACATAGACAGAAAAATAGGCTTATCATATCGACTAGTTCTACTTTTACCATTCAAGGCAAGATTGTATCTGATAATGACGAAAAAGGTGACGAGCGCTACCATATTGGCGTGATTAGCAAGTTTATCTCGCATACCTCCAACAAGCGAAATAAGTTGATTCCTCACGAGTGCCCCATTTTTTTAGGCCAATGTGCCAGACTTAGTTGAACTTCTTATCAATATCTTGACCAATCATTCTATCATCTTAATTTCTGGTGTTTTCCATTATAAAGCGTGGATCGTAAATAAAGAATCAGTCTTTGACGCAAATTGGTAAGGCAACTGCCATGGAAAGTTAGGCTCCAAGCGACAATGGATGCAAGTTCGAGTTTCACAAGAGACATTATTTAATATTTCTGAACTGCTTTTTACAAACCATCGTAAAGCGACAATCCTGGAGATGAAAAGCCACATGAATTATTATGATAAAAATACCATTAAAAATATGAATGATTATTGATAATGCTTCATCGAAGATATTCGAATGTTATTATATCTAAGCTAAAAATATCCAGGAGACTAACTAAGTGCAATAGTGAGCAAACATTTTTTGATGACTGCTTTGCTAGTTTAGTACCTAATTCCACTTATTGTGAGCCCAACTACTATGACCATGTGTCAACCTAAGCTAAGCATAGTTAGGAGTTTTAGATGCTTTGAGTGAGATGATAAAGGTAAATACATACTAGAGTTATGAGTTTATAAATTCTGCCGTAATCATGAGATTTATAATAGCATAGAAAACAATTTATACATAAATATGCTCACATGTGTCCATGTATAGTTTTATACGTAGATAGTTACTGCTTTTGTTTCACGTTTGAATTCAGACAGTAGACAAGCTCTCATTATCAACTTTTGGACATCCATGGTGATTTCACTCGTTACTACTGTAGGTATACTCTTTCAGAGATATCCGATGTGCGTAGGTTTTATATCGCTGAAAATGTTCACAGACTGCTGTTATTCGAAAGACTTAGCTTGAAATTTAAGAAAAAAGAATAGAGCATCGAAATTAGCCTCTTAATAATTGATTTAAAAAATTGGTCTCAGACTGGTTTGTCTCATGATTAATCGAGGCTAATTTGTTTTTTCTTTTGAACCTTTACACACGTAAATATATTTATTGTATTGTGCTAGCTTGAACAGTTACACAAATTGACATAGATACATGCAAAAAAAAAAAGCGTACCGTTTTATCTATAACCCAAATGCATTTACATCTTCAAATCCCGATTTGAACCTACCGAACGGTGCTTAAACTCCCAAATTACGTTAATTAACAGCTATTCTTATCTGTCTCTTCCGTTTTTTCCCCGTCTTCTCTCTCCTTTTTCTCTTCTACATGTCTCTGTTTCTTTTCCTGTTCTCCTTGAAATTGTTGATCTTATTTACCTCTCTTCCTAGTTCATCAACCTGTGACGTTTGAGGTTTTCATTCTGTTGATGCAATTACAAGTCACAAACGTTCAGCGGTCTCCGCTTGATCATTGTCTTCACTTGGCTTTCTCAGATATTTAATCTTCCCTTCAGCTCCGCACATGCGCCGTTCATTCTCTCGGTTTTCGTGCGTATAACAGCAGCACGTGGCCGAATCCAGCGCACAAATATCTTGAATTTCAACCAGGAATAATACAAAAAAAGAAGAAAACTTATTTATTCTTTTCTTCGAGTGAGCCTTGGTGGTTTAATTCAATGAAATTATTAAAGATAATAAAAAAAAAAACCCAAATCTACCAGCCAATCAACCATCTGTCTGTCCGTCAGAGTGGTTTCAGTGTTTCTCTTTCTGAGCGTTTTAATAGAATTTTGTGGTTGAAAGTCACGAAAAATAAACAAAATATAAAACCAAATGAAACTTAGGAACCAAGGAAGTCAACTTCCTTTTGAAATTGTTGACGATCTACTATGTCACGTGATAATTTTATTTATGCTAACGCATCAATATTAGCCACCTATTTCGGTTGAAATAATAGTCTGCTCCAAAATCATAACCCAAAGGTCTGAAGAGTTGATTAACATCTCAGTTTATTTTACAATTTAGACTACGCAAAACAACAGGTTAAATGATTTATATTATTAAGATCCGATTTCTGTATGTTTGTGCATGGATTTGCAGATATGTTAACGTGACTAGATAAAAGCGAAGGACCGTTGTGAAATTTTTTAGCGCAATACCATCAAAATGTACTAACTTGGAAAATGAAGCGACGTCTACACTATTAGGGCCAACGATTCCTGAGTAATTTAATCAAGTATAATTGACAATAATATATGTCAAAGGGAGATAACTCCAAGTCAATCAGCTGTTGATAATAGTTTTATAAGATAATAAGAGTGATGGATAAATATTTAAATATGAAGTCTATAAATGGGAAGCTACCTGACATCAAGCTTAAAAGTCATCGTAGATTTTTCTTAGGCGAGTAAGTAGGAATTACAGAAGTTGGGATTTGGATGCAGTAAATTACGATAAATGATACGTGGTATTGCTCAAAATTTTGGAGAATTAGCCCATGAAAAGATTACTTTCACTAACATCAAGCAAAGACTGCTTTCACTAACATCGGTGGAAAATAGATGACAAGAGAAAAAAAAAAACGGGTACCAGAGATTTCATAAAACTCTGAGAAAACTCAAATGCCACTGCAAGCATGTTAGACAACCATTGGAAATCACAACTCATGTGGAACCACAGAGATCATAGGAGAAATTGTGTACGGCAAAATGAAAAAAAAAAAGAAAGATAGCGTGACGTTCTTGACAAGTTCAGAGAAAATCGATGCTGCGACGCCAACGATCGATAGGCCTGGCGGACGTCAAGGAAGGTCTATGTCCAACGACGGAAGTTGAAGGATTGATGATTGAAAGTGGACAGCAAAAGTCCATATAACACACGGTTCGTGTACACTGTTCAAATTCCCCCAACTTTTGTGTAACACCTCATACAATCCACTTGAAAAAAAAAAATGCTGGTCTCACACTGATTTGTCTCATGATTGATTGGGCTGAATCAGTTGATTTTTTTTTCGAATGCTATGAAATTAGGAATTTTAGTACCCTGCCCCCCATTACTAAACTTCAACTTGATTATAAAAACTGTATTCATATTTCGGGAATCTACTCATGTTGAAAATAGATATTGGAATAGAGAATGAGCTTATTATTATTCTAATTGTAAACCAATGAATACTTACCTATTTATAATGAAGCTGAAATGCTTCAAAGTATGAAGATGAAACACTAAAACCAAATATTTATCAAGTTTATATATTTATTGGTCTCCTTCAATTGAGGGCTGCCATTTGTTGTTGATGTTTGTTTTTAGCCAGTCAAACCCTGGTCGAGGCATGGGGCGGGGGCTAATCTTTTTTCTTCGGTTTTGGGGGTTTATTGGAATATTATATACGAACTAGTGCACATTCAGAGATTTTAAGCTATACTCTTGTTTATATTTTTGACTGAATTTTAGGTCAGGGGATGATGATGATGATGATTTGTTGTTAATATCCATACTCGGCCTATCGATTCGATAATTTTTAGCACAGCCTGTGTGCTGCTTCTTTTAAACATCTTATTTTCTACTATGTTCTACGCCTATGATTTCGATTTCATTCCATTGAAATTGCTACGCAACTTTCTTTCTATACATGACCAACCATATCTGACAGTAAAGTACCTCTGCAGATCAGAGCTCTAGATGTTCTTCACGTCTGGTTCCCAGGACGCTACTGGTTTCAACTTGGTACTCCTTGCCACAAATGCAAAGAATATTGTACATGCACTTCTTGATCATTGCCATTCACTTGAGCGAATTGAACCAGTAGCTATAAAACTTCACCTCGAAATATAGGACGGATATTTATCAAATTTATCGGACCTTAAACAATTAATCGGATCGTAAAATAATAAAACAATGATAAATCGATGATGTTAGTGTAACTGATTAGAATCTTTCAAATTTGACTATGATCATAGGGACAAAAGCATTTTGCTGCTACCACCTAGGCAGGTAAAACCATTATAGGAGTGTGGTTTGCCAGAGTGTAAACATTTTTTCTCAGAAAAATGTAATAAACATCAACACAATGGGATGAAAATATGCCAAATAATTGATGAATTATGCTTTTGAAAAAATATCAGTAAAATACATTTTCTATTTCAGAAAAAAATTGGCGCTTTCATAATAGTCTTGAGATATCCAAATTTCGTCAATGAAACATTGTCATTATCAATTTTTTATTAGTTTTTCTTTCGTCTTCCTTGATAGTAAAACGACGTTGCGGTAGAAAGCAACAAAAATAAGATGAATGTAGAACTTGTCAAAAATTAAGAATTGCTTTTCAGGACATCTTAAGACTACTATGACTACAATTTGTTCAAGGTGTAAACCAGCAAAAGAAAAAAAAGTGAAAGAAAAACACACTTTGAGTTTCGTTTTACTATAATATAATTCTTCTTCCATTAATTTTGCTCCCCCCGATTCTCGGAATGGCTGGATAGAATCCTCCCATCGCCTATGCTTGCCAATACTAATTCTGTCATTGAAATGTTAATGGGCGTCTGTGTTCGTATAAGACGCTGTGTAATTTTATGGATATATTTGCTCTTATACACGTGTGAGTATAAATGATTACTTTTGTATGTATTTTAATCAATAGATCTAAAACTATACACAGTTGTATACGTGTGTGTCTGTGTGCGTGTGTACGCGTATCTATGCAAATGTGTGTACTGTGTGAGCCTATATGTGTGTGTGTGTGTGTGTGTGTGTGTGTGCAATTATAGGAGTGTGTATGGGTGCACACGCTGCCAACTATCAGTAAACAATCGGGTCCCAACTAGGTAGTGTGTCAGTGATCAATCAATTTAATCAAAGGCACGACGTGGTGTCTGAAATCAAGAACACAACCGGCGAGAATCTCCATTTCTCTTTTTTTACTCTTCTCTCCCATCGGGCTTCGATTTCAGTTCATTGCTTCGCTGGTCAACGGATGTAGCCGGTGAGTGATTGTTACCTTTTAGACACTTACGCACGTACCCACACATACACACGTTCTCGTACGCTCACTGTCGTATAATTTCGCGAGGGACACATTCACATGGTTATTAGTCATTATGCTACACAAATCATCTTGAAACTGCACACCATCACAGAATCTGCTACTTAATAACCGTTTATTTCTTCGAGGTGGCTTAAAATATTATTAAAAAGGTATTTATATATTATTGTTACCCAGTAATACTTTCATTTCACCTAAAAAAGATAAATAGTGATTTCATATTGAATTGAATTGGACGGGAAATTAGCTCGAAGCAATACAAACCAACTCTTTCTTAACTGAAGAACAATTAATGACAAAACTCATAGATTGTGGCCATTACATTGATTCTACTCTCTGCTGCCCCAAACACTTCGCACACTCCCACTGCAAATCAAAGATTATCATGGATGACCATAAGTATTAATACTTCCGGGAAAGCGCACATACCATGAATGAAGAAATACTGGGTGTTACATGCGTGTGGCCTTGTGCCAGACTAAGTTAAAGTCAAGTTTGTGGTTGAATATCTTTTGACTGAAATAGTTACCAATTTCCCACCAGAAATAGAGTTCGATGCCAGATAAAAACCAGAATTCTAAATGCTGATTATCTAGGCAGGCACGTCCTGACCATTTGAAAGATTCTTACTTCCAGGTTCCCTTCATTTGTTTTCGTGCCTGGTAATCTCGTGTAAGCGTATTGGTATAATTATATATATTTACTAATTTACATTAGTGAGGCACTAGACGGGTCTCAAACCCACAATGCTAGTGATGGTCGGTGACACTATCTTGCTAACACTCGGTCTACGGGAGGGACCTAGATAATTGCCAAGTTTAGTTTAGTTTGGCACGGGTATACGATTATGGATTTTTTTTCAATTGGTCAAATCCTCTGGACAAGCAAATTATTAGCGAGACCAACAGGTTAACCATCACCCTACAATAGGATCTCTTTATAGACAAGTATCTGCTAATCATTGCTCTACGGTAGGCACCGAAGCCTATGGATTAAGATACGGGTATCCCCTGTTCTTTGGAAATTCGTTTTGCACCACTGTTTTACTATTAATAAAAAAGCTAAAAGTAAAAATAAACTTCAGCATTTATTTTGCAGCAATCCATTGTAAAGGTAGTGCACACCCTCTTCTTCTCTGTACTACATCCCGGTCTTCTGTACCTTCCAGTAATTCAACTTTTGGCGACTCAGCTTGCAATAACATAATTATTTTCTTTTAGGTATGGGAACACTCAAAATCTTTGTCATATAAATTAATGGTAATTGCTTTTTTGTTTTATGCCATTTGGCTTTGAATGGCAGGGGTGTAAACAGATACGCATGTACTTGCACAAACACATTCTGAGCTCAGTCATACATAATTACACACACATTAATTCACTAAATCAGAAAGAAAATACATTCTTTCACATTCTTTCATAAACGTCATACAAGGTGAGAACACTAATTGAGTGGATCTGTTTTTTTTTCCAATGACTGACTTCCATGTTAATTGATTAAACAAGAAGCTTTGTACGCTTTGGGACAGGAAGACATGTAGAATTAACTAGAGCCTAGTACCTGCGACTCACCCCCAGGTAGCACCTTTCCATTGCACTAAAGCGGACTAGATGCTTGCGGCAATAAATGAGGGAACCAGGTAATTTCTTCAAGACCTATCATGCGATTGTATGTACCGTGTGGGTACACCTTGCAAAACAAAAACAAAAACAAAACAAAAAAACAATGTGTCGTATTTATCTTTGTAAGCTTAATTTCAAGACAAATAACTCTTACTTTCGTACCAGACATTGTTCCTTCACTCAAGAGGTGCACGTTCAACTTACAATAACCAATTAATACCTATTTCATGACTGATCTAATTTTACGAAAATAATTGTTAATCATTCAGAATTTAAGGTTTTCCTCCCTTTCTCAATATCATTTAGAACGTAGCGCTGGCTGCCGGGATCGAAGCAACTTTACCGGCTCCGTTTGCTGGTTCTATTTTGAAGCCAACCTACACTACCCTATGAAGATATGCAGAGGGATAAATAAACCTACGATTAAGCACAAGTAAAAAAAATTATTATAAACACTGTCAAACAGGTGCACTCTCAGACAATCAACACTGACCGGTATGAATATAAGCAGACCTAATAGAAATATTCTGCAACCCCACACACCCAAATATTGTGGGATTCTCTGATAAAACCCGCCAACGTCCACTCAATTGCAAACATGCAGGCATTCACTCAAATACGTATACTCAAGAAACGTATTCAAGAAACCGTCACGAGTGACAAAAGTTAGTTTTCAAGCTCAGTGAAAAGCTAATGATTCAAAGTCTTATTTTCAAGGCAGATAGAACCTCCTGACTTGGAAGATAGACGCAGCACAATCTTCCTACTGCTATTTCCCTTCCTATTCGGGTATCCTCCGTACTAGGCTTAGCAAAGATCTATATCAGAAACTATTCTACTATCGCACAAGCACACATACACGCACAAATCTTAGTGTGTAATGCCAGAACCTTTAAGACGTACGCACATTCACACACACGAGCAGAATCACACGCATACACATTCATACATACATAGGTAGAATAATAACCAACCATGCATTTGCATACTTGACGCTAAAACAAACCTTTAGACTCATACACGGTAACACCAACGATGCCTATTCGGGTACGAACGCAAAGCTCCGCATCCGTGTTCGACCCTAAAACAGAAATCCACACCCCATCGCAGGGACTGGAGCACACGTGCGCTCATCCAACTGCACGCGCTGCTGTACCTGCCAGCACGTTTTCAATCTATTCTTCACGCAGACACCAGTTTCATTGGTCGCCTTTCACTGCTACTGCTGATCCCGTCGCGTGGGGCCCCAGTTCGGAGCGGGCCGCGTTGGATCTGTGGGAAACTAGCCGAGTCGAGAAGAGAAAAAGCCTGACGCATCGCCTTTTCTTACCTACGACACGGCACAGTGCCACTGACAGAACGACCTCACATCAATTTCGCCAATGAGGATGGAACAACGGAGATAAATAGCTGAAAAATGGTGGGAGAATCGAATAAAATAGAAGACACATGTATTTCAGCCCGATGCAGTATATTTTTTTTTGTATAGATGTATTATTTCACTCGATTCTTTATCTAACTGTTAATGAATCGGCAGGGAGACTAAACGGTAATATTTCCCAAACATTGTATTCTGCACAAGGTTACTCAGCAGATCAAATTGCATGATTAATTAATGAATATCTACGAATAGGTATATGTACGTGTGCCAACGTATGTGACTTACAAAACGTGCTGCTTTTGTAATATCAATTTCTCTCTGGAACTAAATTCAAATAATGTGTTCCTAATATCAATGATTCTGGCTTAATTAGTCATCTGAAATACATTTTTCCCACATATGTGGCGCTAGATTGTGTCCAATGGCGCTGTAAGAATATCATGTGGTCACAAACCAAAAATCTAACCAAACAAACACGAAGGTTCCTAGCTATAGATCGAAAAAGTTCGAGGGTAGATCTATATGTATATCGCCTGGCACGTAGTTATTAGCTGAATTTGGATCTGATTTTCCCTATATAATATTCGATATACGAGATAAATATTCACCTCTGAATCAAGCGCATTGACAACGATGAAGATTATATTGGAAAATAAATGTGTTGCCTTTTCCATCATTAGGCAACAGATTTATTGATGTACTTATGTAGATGTATATCCCTATATGAATTAAAAGAAAAAAAATTTTTTTTCCAACATTCAAAATAAAACAAATTAAAATCAAGTATTTCAATAATTACGGGTATTTTTTTTTTCGAATTTATCCTCACTAGCTACTTAAATGAAGTTATCAGAATTTTTGGACATCATCATCATCATCATCATCATCATCATCATCATCATCATCATCATCATCATCATCATCATCATCATAAGTCTTTTAATGTCCGTCTTTTGACATAGACCTTCCTCAGGATCCGCCACAATTCTCTATCATGGGCGTCGCGGAGCCAGTATTTCCTGAATCTGTCTAGTTCATCTCTCCATCTTGTGTTCTGTCGGCCTCGGTTTCTTGTGTGATCTCTGGGGATCTATGTTGTGAGACGTGAAAATAGCCTTTAACTAATTGACATTTTTTTTTTATCAAACACTGGAAAAACTTTGTTTTCGTAAGAATAACAATATCATCTCATCGAAACCCACTGGGTCATTGCATATAAAAATATGACGTACACATAAAATGATGACGTTGTCAAACAACAACAACGATCACAGTGTCAGATTTCTTCGATATGATGAATACGATAAAATTGAATAGAATAGTTCATTCATTTAATAACAAATTAATTTTCGTATACTTATTCCAAGAGAGGGAAACTGTTAGATTCAAGAAAAGATGAATTCTTTTACAATTGAACTCCTTGTAGAATTCTGCTGGTATTGAATTTAAAAGTGTTTCATTGTTTTTGAAAACATTGGATTTCTCGTTAATAAAGGACTTCGATAGGATACGTAGTTTGGAATAATATTATATGGAGAAAGGAATTCTGTTTTGTTCACCTTTGAAGCATTATATATCAAATCACTGATCTAAAGAACTTTTCCCCTGGTCAACCTCTCCGATTCCACTGAAAAATAATTTAGGACGATGTCTCTAATAGTTTTTAAATTAAACATCTTTTAATCCTAATCCAATTCTTTGCATTTTACCGAACGAGCTTTTCTGTTCAGACTCCAACATGTGTTGCTCTTTTGATATAGCATGTACAGCTTTGAAACTTTGTGATCAGCACTAAGTCATTCTGTTGAAAACTGTTATCAGGTCAAATGCATCTCATCTACTACTCCTCCTATAAAGTTATGGAAATAGTAGAAAATCCCAAACATCAAAAGACGATGCCCACTTCGAGAGATGGAGCATAAATAATAGATTTTCCTATCATTTATAACATATAAGGCCATGTGTATGCAGATTGTATTACTGTTATAGAGTATCCGGAAAAGTTACTGCTGTTTTTTCTTTCGTAAATTCTCTTATTCCTTCTTTCTTGAATTCTCTTATTTCTTTTCATTTTTAATTGATACAAATGTGTTTTGGGTTTTTTTTCATACACTGGTCGTCTCGAATTTATTGTTTGGGTAAATTTTTACTTTCTAGCCAAAACAGGGAAAAATGTATAACGATGTACAGTTTCCTTTTCATTTCAGTTTGTTTTCTCTTAATTTGAAAAAAATAGGGGAAAATCAAATGAACCTTTTTTCATCTAGTAGCTGAAGAAAATAAAGATATATGTATATGGAAATTTGTGGACGAAACAAATTGAAATCTCTGTCGAGACAAACCACCTTTGATAATTATATTATTATCATTGTTATGTTTCAGTGAACAGAATACGAAATAAATGAATAATAAAAAAATTTATATACAAATCTGAAATTTGTATAAGTGAGTTGTATTTCAAGAAAGAATTATTGGAATTTAGATTTTGGTTTACCCAGTAGCATTCAAAAACTTTAGAATTCTTGGATGATTAGTTTGCCCAGGAAAACCATCAAAACGATTACAATACTTGCACAACCGCTGAGGAGTTCACAATATGAATTTTCATCATTTAAAAATGAAAAGAAGTAGAATTCATGAAAGTAAAAACAGCAGTAATTCGTGCCAAAAGTATTTAACAAAATTTTGAGATTTTCCCGGATGGGTGAATTATGTTTTGATGGGATCTTTTCTCCCTTCGATAAATTTGTGAAGGGCAGATAACCAGATGGGAACTTTTCCGAGGCCCGATTTCCTGATGGGCGCTTTTGAGTTTGAAATGTGCTCGATTTTTGGGTGTTCACAAAATTGCCTATTTTCATGTTTTCATTTGACTATGTTAGCAGTCAGCCACAATTTCCATGTTATTACTATGTGTTCTCATGTATGTATTTTTATCTGAAGATGATCTAACTAAAGTTTGAGACTGTTGTTGAGTTTCCTTTCGTTGAGTTATGATTTTTCAATGCATATAAGGAATGCTTAATTCAAGCTCAACAGCGAAACCAAATTTTTATCAGATCATCTTCAGATACATTTGATTTAAGCGAAATAATCAAAATAAATTGAATTAAAACATCCGCTATTCTTTCAATAATTTCCCTCCCATTTACCGGCATGAAATGAAACAAGCTTCCTTCTTGTATCATAATTTTTAAAAAGCTGATCCGTCATACTCTTGTTGCTGAAATGTTCTCGGCCTGATCAACAAGGGAATTACGTATTTTTCATGTGCAAAAATCCTACAAATCGGCACTTTACAATGAACAGCCATACCCTTTCCAGCTATATTGACGAAATAACGCTCATATTTTTTTTCAGGAGGGGGAGGGAGGTCAGACTGAGAATTGATATCATTTCTCAACCCATGAACTTTTCAACATCTGTCATCAGAGTTTCAGACTGTTTGTTCTCAACATAGTCCATTTTCATGCATAAACGTCATTTCTTCACAAGAAAGCTCAAGAAACAACTCTCAACCTTTGTCAGATCATCGTCAGGTATATAAGGATGCATGGTAAAAATATGGAAATGTTGGTCAACTGCCCACAAGGTCAAACAAGAAAATAAAAAAAAACACATTTCAAACAATCATTCGACACTTTTATAACAATGATACACATGTTTACTGCATACAAATGGCCTTATATGTTATAAATGACCGGCAAATACTATTTTGATGAAATAGAAAATACTGTACTAGCATATTGTCCGAGTGAGAAGCTTTCAAAGTGGGCTTCGTCTTTTTGCGTTTAGGATTTTCAATGGCCTTGGAAGGGGAGAATTATATAAGATACACTTTATCTGATTACAATTTTTAACTCTACAGAAAAAAAAAGCTTAACGCTAATTAAAGAGTTCCTAAGCTTTACATGCCGTATTGAAAGAGCTACAAATATCGGAGTCTGAACGGAAAAGCTCGTTCGGTAAAACGCATAAAATTGAGTAAAACTCCAAAGATATTCAATTCCGAAACCGTTAGGGAAACAGACATTTTACTTTGGATTCCTCCATATTTTTGGTATAGGAGCACCAGTGGTTTTTCCCAAAAGGATCTGAGAAGGTGACTTTGGGAGCCTAGGGTGACTTGAAATGGAGAGAATCCTTTCAGATCTTAACGAAGCGAGGGAGTTTTGCCCTAGCTTAGCCAAGCTTGTTAAGGAAAAAAAATCATCGTTGCTTTTCATCGATTTTAACGATTTTGCTGAAACACCTTGCTTCAGTGGTTGGAGGGTAATCGACCATCATCAATTAGAAAGAAAACAACAATTAGGACAAGGAAAAGCTGGCAAAAAATTGATTAAATACTCTGTATAAGAATTCTGATGATTTAAGATTATTCCAACAATTACTATCACTATTGATACGAAGTAAACAAATAATGTAGCGTCAATAATTAGAGGAGAAAAAATTAGATCAAGTCCTCTCGTAGCTGTTAGTCACTAATCTTTTAGACCAAATCGGTTAAGACGTTGCCCATGAAAGATAAGTTCCCAGGGTATGGGATGCGAGTTCGAGTCTTATTGGAAGTTTTGTTTCAATTTCACGATCTTTATTTCAATGTTCTTATGAAAAGCAATCATAAGATGAAATAAAAACTAGTTTCTTTATCTTTACTTTTATTCTTTATTCCAAGCACAAATAGAGCGGAAGATGATGTTACGCCAGTATTCCTAATGGGAAGAGCCTGTCAGATTCAAATATTTCAGAATGAAATCCTGGCTTTTTTTTACCTGGGTTCGAACACTGATCTATTGCAATACGTAACTACTTTAGCCATTGGGCAGGTAACATGAAAAATAATGCATTCTCAAGTGAAATGTTTAATTGCTCTTTGAATCTGGTATATAACTGGCTATATCCACTTAACACACAGCGGTGATCGGAGATGATCTGTTGTTTCACTGCTAGTTTATAACGTTACTCAATACACAGAAAACTATTGAAACATTCAAGATAAAATAATTGAGTCATCCAGCAAAATCGATTAAAAGGTGCGGTATGGGGAATTAACTCATCATGCAAGGAGAATAAGATAAAAACAATACTTAGTTTTGAATAGATAAAGGAAATGAAGAGGAATCGGAAACCTCGCTAGGTGTGATTTTAGACAGTTGACACATCCACCTGGGTTGGGCAATACATAGTGGGTAATTGAAACTATCAATTGACCGAAAGGACAGAATATTTAAGGAGACATTAAAAACAATTAAAGGCGCCGTAAATAGAAAAGTATAATTGGATTTCGTCATGCAAAGCATTATATTTCAATTCACTCTAGTACTCTCTCTATCTCTCAATTTTATCACGCAAAGCCTTACATCTATCTATCTATCTATCTATCTATCTATCTCTCTCTCTCTCTCTCTATATATATATATATATGTATATATATATATATATAGAGAGAGAGAGAGAGAGAGACAGACACACACACACACACACACACACACACACATATATATATATATATATATATATATATATATATATATATATATATATATATATATATCCGCATGGTGGATCAACAAATCCGTCGCCTGACACATTCTTGTTACCTGAATTTCAATTAGAAATTTCCACTGTATGATGTTCGATCTACGTGATCAATTCATACCACTTAATTAGATTTATTGAAAAGAATATTATGCTGAAAAATAAACATTTGTTGTGTGAAATAAATACTTTTCTCGTGATTAAGTCTTTGATTTATCGATATACGTTAGAGTCCGGGTAAGTAATCCAGTGAACTTTGAGGCGGTACATCGTATAATGTGCGTGTTTATTTCAGGGCATCTGTTTTCAGTCCGTCTGTCCCTCCTCCTCCTCCTCTTTCTTTCTTTCTATCTATCTATCTATCTATCTATATATATATATATATATATATATATATATATATATATATATATATCGAATGAGTGAGAGAAGGAAGAAAATGGTGTGGACAAATCGACTGGGAAATTAAACCGCAGATTTAGTTACGTAACCTTATATTGATACGTTTCCTGAATGTCAGTACGACTTTAATTAATTCGTATCAGTTCATAAATTTGTGTCTTTCATGTTTTAAATGACGAAAAGAATGATTGGAGCTTCCTACAAATAAGTTTATTTTCAGAAGATGTCCATAGTTATTCTCTGGAAAAAGACAGGAATCCAAAACAAAAAATACCACAAATTAAATCATTCTCGCCCTCGCCTCTAGCTAAATTAAAGCTGTAGACACACGCACTGTCCCTATTCTCCTACAAAGGGACGGTAGAACTCTATAACCAACTCAGCATCTGTGAACAAGCCTTACTGTCAAAATACTCCTGCTTAGAGGCAGCAGACACCCCTAGCTAGCTTGCTTCTGCCGGTAGAATGACACTCCAGCCAAAGCTACGACCTTTATATACTGCTCCTATCCGTGCTAGCCCGTTTGACCATAGGATGCTAACCATTGGTTCAAGGGTGGGTTGGCCTTGGGCCAGCTGGCCTCACCTAAAAAATCCATTGCCCCGATGTTATAAACAAAGTGGGACTAAATAAATTAGGTACAATATTCGTCTAGCTTCAGATATTACCCTATAATCTAATCTACCCGAATACATTTAGTGTTAACTAATTAATTAGTTATGTTTGGAAATGATACGATGTAAAAATACTACGGCGTCTTTATCAGATGAGCCATGTACCGTATTTAGTTGTAGTACGTAAAGGCTGTCTTGGTCTTTTATATATATATATATTTTGATTATTGCACGTGGCTTTTTTATATGGAAAAATATAACTTAGTTGATGTGGGAATACCGTGGCCGTTATTATCAGATGAGCCATTAAATGTAGCAGTACATATGTTCACGAGGCATGACTCTGCTTGGGACTGCTTATTAGTTAAGAGAGTGAGTGAGGGTCTATATGAGAGCGAAGGAAATCCCGATTCCTTTCTTCTCCAAAGTCTTAAGAATGTTTTTATTGAGATAAGCATTATATAGAATGAATGATACGATTGTATTAAGAAGAGAATCTGTGAATACATCTACTCTAAAAAAAAAATAAATAAATAAATAACGTTCACGCGTAATTAAAAAAATGGATACATAATCCGATAGAATGTTTATAAATTGTGTTATATCATATTGAAATGATCTCCCGTTATTCCACGATAAATGTATCATTTGGCCTAGAGAACGTAAATAGGATATACAATTAAGGAAAATAGGGCTGTTACAAGAACTGAACCTGCGAACGATTGGGTAGCCGCTCCAACTAATAGAATAAGTATAGACCGTGAATAAACATAATTTAACATAATAACATAATAAAAATAAAAAATTTAACATAATACATTCACTGTGTAATAACAGGGGATTATGTTGAATATAATATAACGCAATTTATGATCATATATATATATATATATATATATATATATATATATATATATATATATATAACTGCTTTATATCCAAATTTCATCTCGTTCATCAACTGTCCATATTATGGAGAAATGAATACATAATTCATCAGATTAATTATGAATGCGTTAGTTTTATTTGAACTGCCATCCAGTGTTTACACGGTAAATATGCCAGTTGGCCTAAAAAGTGAAATAGAATTAACAATAAAGAAATGGGCTGCTAAAGGCTTTGCTTCAATCCTATATCATCTCAAAAGAACTTTATTGAGCAATTTTTGGATATGGTAAGAATGATGTGATAAAAAAACTGAAATAAATTGAATAGTCCACAACAAAATCTATTCACACAATTATAAAATACGACTTATTGTATTATTTGGGGAAAATTGCATTCGAGAATATTTACATGAATTTCGATAAATAACTTGCCCACGAACATGAAGATTTATGTATAATTTATTATACAATTATTAGAAATCGTCATCCAAAAGTGTCGCCAAAACTGCCAACATAAGTATAACCTGTTTTCCAGGTGATCTGGCGTATGGAGCTAAAGGACTGAAAATTCAAACATCTCCTCATTATGTCTACAAAAAAGCGGTTTTTGTTTTTTGAAAATTGAACACTTCAAATAAGTTTAGAATGGGTTTTAATTTGCAATGTATGCTTTTCCTGAATCGATCCCTTAGTTTGAGTCCGGCAGCATACACACTTGTTTTTTGATTCAGATTTTTTATTGATCTCTGCGAAACAAAAGTCGAGAGAAGTAACTTATTCATTAATCACCCTTTTGTTTTGTATGTTTTTTGCTGATCGACCTAATGGTGGAATGCTGCCAAAAATGTTGGTCACCTGACAGTTTCTATTGTATGACTAACCACACCTGTTAGAGCATATATCATATAAATATGTTTCAATGTTTAGTTATCGTAAACAAAGAAAAGAAGACCTGTAAGATGGTGAACGTCGTTGTTACAGCAGATCACAGAGTTAAATCCGGCGAAAAAAAGAAAAAAGAAAAGAATCTCGACCTTGCTAAAGAATTGAAAAATATGTTGGAACGCAATTGTGATAATTGCTGGAGATCAAGTGGCAGCCAGTCTCCTGATTACCCCAGCAATCTCCTCACTATTCGAGCTGATATCAGTAATGCTGTCGTCTGGGTGACTCTGCAGTGGATTTCCACTTCTTCCAACCTCTTTGTAAGGCTTTCCGAAACTTTTTTAAGTACTCTGCTAATGATGGGTACGAGCATCACCTTGATCTTCCGAAATCTCGTCAATTATCTAACAAAATCCAGATATCTATCCAACTTTTCACTATCCCATAATTTCATTCAGTAATCTGTTGGAGAAATGTTATTCATTATCGGATCGAACTTTTCTCTCCTTACTTCAGATCTGTTCTCCTTAACTGGATAGAGTGATATGTTTAAGTTTCTAAGTTCTCTAGAATTTGACCCTCTCCATTCTCTCAGTTTCCCAGTTATCAGTATTCGTTTTGCTTAGTTTGTCAGGTGGAAAAAAAGGTTGACTCGTATGGTGTATTGAAAATCAGAATTCAAATTTCTGTTGCTTTTCTTTTTTACTCGAACACTGTTGCCGATGAGATACCTGTAACTACCTCTTCCATCAGGGCAGGCTCTTATGTACTTACTAAGCATAACTCATTAAGTTCATGAAAGACTGCTGATAGCTCTTGGCTATTTCGTTCATAAACATCATTATGAGAAATGATAAAATATCACAAATGAAACACAAAAGCGAATGAATTTTGATAGTGAAAATCTCTTTTTCGTCAACCTTCAGTCTAAGTTGTTGCTGACTTTTTCAACCCCTAGATCTTTACTAGGTGCATCGAATGCGCTGAAATAGTCGTTCAATATTTACGCGACAAAGCACGAATATTGACGAGTTGATTCTGATCAAAATATGAACGTTTATAGGCACACACTCTCACATCCACGAACCACAACTCAGTCGCACACACGCACACACGCAGGTACATGAAATCCTACGTATGCGCACGCGTAATGAGTTCTTTGTTATTATTGAATCTGCTCGATTAATGCCGACAATTGGCTGTTCACCGAAATTGTTGGTATAATTAAGTAGAGTCGTAAAACCTAATCCCTTTGCAATTAACTCGGAACTGGAATATTGATGGCCGACCGACCCGTATGTGAATAAAGTAGTGCAAAGCTTGTCAGATAACTTAATTCAGCATCAGAACGATGAGGGCTTTCACTGACTGCAGGCCACTACCATCCTCTCCTCGAAGGCAAGAGACGCTTGGGTCCGATACTGAGGCAACGCCTTCTTCGCGCTAAATCTCATTCTTCACTTACGTTGATTCCTTTCTTATTTGTTTTTCTTTCATTATTTCTTCTGCTCTGATTTGATTTGATTTCTCTTCATTTTATGAATATTTTTTCCCTTTCTTCATGAACTTCTTCCTATCCGGGTCTTAAACATTCTCCCTCTCCCTCCTCTCTCTCTCTCTCACTCACTCACTCACTCGCTCGCTCTCGATCTCTTTAATCATTTCACTTCATTAATTCTTTTTTTCTCAGATTTTCTGTTCGTTTAAAAAAAAACTCTTGTTACCTCCCTTTTCTTGAATTTCTTTTCCTTTCCTTCTACTCTTCTACTCAGTAATTTTCTTCTTCTTTCCTTTTTCATTTCTATTTCCAGTTCTTTCCTTCTTTTTCTACCATGTACCTATTTTTTCTTCTTCGTTCTTTCTTCTTTCATCGTCGGTTTATTTTCCTTTTCTTTCTTTTCTCTCTCTTTCTTTCCTTTTCTTTTCCCCTTTTACTACCTTTACTTTATTTTTCTTTCTTTCTTCTTTTCCTTCTCGATATTTACTAAGCCTTACTCAGTTCAATGTAAGAATACAAGTGAGGGGATTGGGGCAGGATGATTGTGTTCCGCCAATATTTTCAAGTTGGTAAGACTCATCTGTCTTCAAAATCAGCATGCAAAATCATTTATTTTAGGCTCGAACGCCGACCATTGACGTCGACGAGAAATACACTATCGAATCAACCTTAAAACAAGTCCTTCATTTTTTCTTTCGTTCAATATTTCTTCTTTTTTTTCTCTTCCCATCTTCCCTGTTCGCTTATTTTTTCTCTCTTTCTATTTCTTTACTTCCATTTTCCTCTCGTTTTCCATTGTTTTCTTTCTCCTTTTATGCTCTTTCTCCATTTTCTCTCTTCTCATTTAAAAAAAAAAAGAAGAAATCCCTCCAAAACCCCTTTTTTGTTTTTCACACCCCATCCCTTCTATCCGCGCATCGCTTTTTCTCTGTTCCCTTCAATCATAAAACTTGACCCTTTCTTGGGGGAAATGTTACTTGTCGTTTTCAAGTTATACGCATAACTGCAAAAGACAGAATTATGTGCAACATGGTCCCTGAACAATGGTCCCGTGGATATCTCAACCCCAGAGAGCTCACCCTGTGTCATTTACTCGAAATGGCATATATTCCTCTCTTTATTCTCTCTTCTAAGTGGTTAGACAGTTGGAAAATATATCATAATACGCAGTAAATGAAATTGTTATAATCATTCCGCTCTTGTAATTCTTACCAAAATTTTATGCCTGTTTTGGATCGTTTAAATTTCTATTTTTCTACTTCCTTTTGAAAGTGCTTCCATCATTATCTATTTTGTCCCTCCTGTGATTATCTTCATACTTACATCTATCATAGACTTGCTCAGTGAATATCCGCTAAGAACTTGATCGACTTCTACTGCTATTATTTTCACATCAAATCAAAGTTGGAAATATAATTTAAGATATATGGTGAACAAGACACTCATTTGGCGTTGGAGTAATTCTGTTACCTCACTTGACTTGACTGAGAAATCATTTTGCCGCATCGTTTTTTAGCGGAGGTTGGGATTCTACTTGTATATAAATTTGATTATATTAGTAAACTGAACCATCCTTTCCATCCATCATACGAAACTACGATTTTGAAGTATTTCGGTTATTTCTTTTCACGGAGAAATATTTCTACCATTTAACTAAATTTGAACTTGGAGGTTCTATTTATTGTACATTTATTCTAATGCACTGGTCACTCAAATTCTGTCCCTAGTATGAAACTACGGCTCGGGTGTAATTCTGTTGCCTCACTTTATTTCATTGAGAGATAATTTTTCAGAAGAAGAAGTTTTGAAATAATAATCACTAATAACTTGATCAACTTCCTCTGCTATTATTTTCTCATCAAATCAAAGTTGGAAATATAATTTAAGATATATGGCGAACCAGACTCTCTTTTGGCGTTGGAGTAATTCTGTTACCTCACTTTACTTCACTGAGAAATAATTTTTCAAGAATACAAATTTTGGGAGGGACAGTGATTGGTTCTAATAACTATACCGATGAACTGGACCCTGTAGTTCGGTCCATTGTACGAAACCACAGCTTCGGAATAATCTGGTTATTTTTACTTCGTTTAAAAATCGTTTTCCAAAAACATGAATTTTTTTGTAGGTTGTGTGTGTCTATTTACAATGTTACTATTTTGCTGATTTGGACCCTCACTTTCATTCCGTCGTGAGAAACAACGGCTTTAAAGTATTTCGATTAATTCACTTCTCTTTATTTTTTCGCTCAACAACCCCCCTTTTTTCACTAATAATGGTTACATACAAGTGCTGTAGTTTTTTGTGAAAGAATCAGAGCAGTTATCAACAAACAACGATCCAATTATGTTGCTCCACATACCATAAAGACCGGACCGACTTGTTTAAGAAACATCAGAGTAGGATAACATTTTAAACTAGAAAGAGATCGGAGAGTACATACTTAAGTCAAAACAATTCGGGGGGGGGCATAATTTTGCATGGATCTGCCCTAAAATGCAGTCAGTTCTGTCATAGCCCTTCCATCAAATATCATGGAAAATCATTCAAAGCTTTCCGGGATATCAAGTGGAAAACACGAAATTTGGGCACTATTATTTGGTTTGGAATATAGCTACGACGTACGAGAGATATCTGTGCATGGATCCGCTCTAAGATTAAACCAGTTCTCTTGCTGCCTATTGTTCACAAAATGTCATTGAAATTCATTGATTACTTTTGGAGATATTGTGTGGACAGTCATGAGCGTATACATAGATGTTATGAAAAAAAAAACGGAAAAATATCACTCAATCAAAAGTGACTTTCTGGATCCGCTACAAATTTTAGCACCTCTTTCTTACCACTTTGCACAAAACTTCATTGAAATTCATTCAGTATTTTCGAAGATATTCGATGGTCAGACATAGCATTCTGGCGATACTACGTGGTTTGGACTTATTATCATGACGTAAGGGAGACATGAAAACGCTCGGAATTTTAATCCCTTCTCCAGTAGTCTATTATTTTTCACAAATCTGATCGAAATTCATTGATAACTCAGATATCTCACGCACAGGGAAAGAAAATTGGCAATATTATGCGATTTGACATAATTCCGACGTAGGGGAGGTAATTTTGATTCTGCTCAAAAATTCAATCATTTCTTCCGTGATCTATGGCTCTTCTACATACAGAACTTTTGGAGATATCGTGTGAACAGACAGGAAATTATGATGTTATTTTGTAGATCGGACATATAACTACGGCGTAGGTGAGATAATTGAGCACGGGTCCGCTCCTAAATTTAGTCAGTTCTTTCGTGATCTATTGCCCACCCTTCTTCATACAGAACTTTTTGAGTTATCGTGCGAACAGACAGGACATAATGGCGATATTATATGGCTTGGCCATATAACTGGGGCGTAGGGGAGATAATTGATCACAGATCTGCTCCAAAATTTAGTCAGATCTTCAGTGACTTATTGCCCACCCTTCTTCATACAGAACTTCTGAAGATTACGTGCGAAGAGACAGGACATTGTAGCGATATTATATGGCTTGGACATATAACTACGGTGCAGAGATGATAATTGTGCATTGATCCGCTCCAAAATTTACTTAGTTCTTTAGTAAATTGTTGTCCACCTCTCTACAAAATTTCATAGAAATTATTAGCAAACAGTTGGAGATATCGTGTGGACAATCACGTGCATATACATAACTGTAATCGAAAAAAAACAAAAAAAAAATGGAAAGTATCTCTAAATTATAAAAATTTGCTGGATCCACCCTCATATTTTGCCATCTCCTTCTTCTCCCATTTCCCTCCTAACACAGAATATCATTGAAATTTATTCTGTGCTTTTTGAGATATTGGGTAGATAGACGAATAAACGGAAGAACATACACAACTGAATACATATACCTTTTTAAAATTTTTGACGGACGTAAAATATCTCTTCTGGGTATTACTCTCTCAACAAAGTATATTGTATAATATAAGACGAAAATTAGAAATATGAAATATGATACGGAATATTTTGTTGCTATAAATGTTGTATGAAAAATATGTTGAATACATTATTTGTTGAAAAAAAATCAATGTTTGATAATAATAGAAGACTGTTCTCGGAAGATTTGAGAAATCGACTTGTATTTAATATTGAAGGAACTATTTCATCGAATGAACGATATATATAACGTTCAAATCACGCAAAAAAATTCTCTTCGGATCAGTATAACTCGTCTTGGCAAGTCGTCAGTCCAGTGCCACGGACGAGATAACTCGTCAAGCACCGGTCAGCAAGATAATCTTGCTGATCATACCTTTACAACGTGCGTCCTGAAACATTTTTTGCAAAGTTTTTTTTTTCTTTAAAATTCCCCCCCCCCCCAGTAGAAGAGTCCAGTGTTACGAACAGCGTAAAAAGACAACCTATTCTTTATTTAAGAAGATTACATTTAGTGGACATTCTGGTGTATATTTTGATTGATTTAAATGGACATACATATTAATTTTACGCATGGTTTTGTTTAAAGTAGAGGCACAAGCAATTAATGAAGAGTTCATTCACTAGAATTAGGTGAGGATTGTTCTCGTTCTTGTCGTTACGGTAGGAAACAAAACAAAAAACGAAGACAACAGGCAAAAATACAAAATTGGGTTACAGAGAAGTTTTCCGCTGGTTTAACCATCTTTGAAATGATTAGTGAACTAATATGATAGCAAGATTTTTGTCTGAATAACCGGGAGTCTCTCGTAAAAAGTACTTGTTCTGTGATTCTTCAAAAACAACAAGCAGCGAATCGAGTCGTCCTAAAACTGTACAATCATCTGAATAGAAAGGGTAGTTGTTGCTGTTATTGTTGTTTTTTGTTATTTTTGTTTCCACTGCCGTCTTTATAAGCGTCTCCGTTTAAAAAAAAATTGTATTGGTTTTATTTTAATTTATCGATCAAATTGCCAGTATGAGGCCGGAACACTCGCCCCTGACAAGTATTACGTGAAGAAAAAAGGTAAGGATATTAGTGAGGGCAGATAGAAAATGAATTCATCCTCAGACCGAATGCAAAAGAAAGAAAGAAAGAAAAAAGGAAAGAAAAGGAATGAAAAGAAAAGAGCGTGAGAGATATGATTATATGGAGGAAGAATAAGAAAGAAAGAAAACAGGAAAGAAAGAATGAACGCATTTGAGAAAGAAAATTGTGAGAAAGAAAAAACTAAAGGAAAGGAGAGTTTAAGAAAGTAAGAGAAAAAGAAAGAAAAATATTTCAAAAGAGTGCACGCTCAGTCCATATATTTTCTTTGTCGGTGGTAACCTAATCGGGCAATGATAGCTCACTTAAAATCCGTGTCGTTGTTTACATGTAAGACTTGTTCGTTTTTTGCGTATGGCATGGGTACGTCATCAAGTGATGTGGGCACAAGTGTGGAGAAAAACAGGAAACCACTGCGTTCTTTTTTCTTTCCGTTTTCTTTTTCATCATCATACCTTTTCTTTCTTTATTCTTTTCTTTTTTTTTAAATTTCTTTTCATACAATTTTATTTTCATCAAATGTCCTTGTCGGGATTGCTGAGCGTTGATTAGTGCAAATACACGTTAAACGATAGGGGACTTATAACATAGCCTTATGAAAGGTGATGTGTACCCTGGGTGATTGTAATGAGATGATTTCTTGTATTTCAGGTGTTGGGGGTCGGGATATATAACTGAGATATATATTATTACCGCGTAACACGAAACCTAACTACTTTGTACTTTTAAACGCTCAGTGAAGACATAAGGGACATGCAGACATCAAAGTGAAGACACACACACGAACTCACACACACACACACACACAAACACACACACACACACACACACACACACACACACACACACACATGATAACCCATGCATAAGGACATACAATCATACTGACATACAATTTAAAGAGCATATGTGTAAGAAATATGAATCATCATATCGATGTTCACAAAGCTTGGCTTAGATTAATGTAAGACCACTGGGGTCAGAAAAATTGTAATACGCCAATTTTCAAGAAAGGAAAACTTGCATGCTTTCTTTGAAGATCAGCATTCGAGATCTTGTTTTTTTTTTACCAGGACCCAAAGAATGATCTCCTGTGCTGGAGAAATATACTACTATCTCAGCCACCAAGCAGGCCAGCAAAAATACTCATAAACAGATACAATATGTGAAAACACATGCACCAGGAGCAGAACCAGATTGGTGCAGGGAATCTGGATCCCCGCCCGCCCTATTTGGCAAAAGCACAATTAGATCAAAAAAGATACGTAGGTGAAAAAAAAAATTTAAAATGAAAAAGCCAAGTAATCCTAAGTAGTCATAAAGTAACCTTAGAAAGAAAAATATTTTGTTTTTCACCTAATATAAGTGAATATGACTCCTGTCTCCTTTTTCGTCTTTATTGGTTTTGTGATATACTTCTATGATTATTATTTTTACTCCAGTCCATTGTAGTGCTACAAATCTACTGCTCAATTGTGAGAGAAAAATACAGGATCACACATTACGTTGTTGGTTTTATTCAGTCTTCGGAATTTTTCACATATTCATTTGGAAAAATAGATTTTTCGATTAGGACCTTAATCAAAATACTGAATTTCATGGATTTTCAAAATAAATGGAAATTGGGACAAGGAATATTGCATTCCGCCAATCTTACGTGTGAGAAGGGTCTACCCGTTGAAAAAATCAGAATTCTATACGTAGGCTTTTACCAGGGCTCGATCATCAACTGCTAGCCTCGGTGAGAAAATATGCAATAAGAAAACCCGCGAAGCAGACACAAACCAGCCACGATTGAGATAGTCATATAAAGTTTTCAGAGTTCAATCCTTACGAAGTACTCTATCGTTTTTATTGTGTAAATCAAAATACTAATGTTTTTTTGCTCCCGTTATTGCTTAACAACTGGTAAAGCTATTAATAACATAAGTAAAGATGAGTGTGTATTTTCGAAGGGTTGATGGTTAACAAGATAATCTGGCAGGTTATTATAGTTGATTTCGATGCTTAATGAGTTAACAAACATTGCGACCTTGAGTCAGTTTAACCTAAGCTGCCACCACACATTCTCTAGAGGAAGATAGGAATATGTAGTGTAAGAAAGTATTAACGCACATTTTTGAAAACTAGAAATAGTGGAAAACTGTTTTCGGTGGAAACGTTTGAACTCGTCAAAAAAAAAAAAAAAGAATAGAGAAAAACGGACAAGAGAAAACCAGAAAATGTAAATCGATAAGAAGGAATACACGTAGTTTTTAAGCATCCTGTAAAAGCTGATAGTATGTGTAACACCATTTTTATAGTTATTATTAACTAGACGATAGTCATAGGATAGTAGTTTACGTAAGTGCTCATTCATGCACACCCGTCACTGTCAACTACGATGGTATTCCAGAGACAAAATATTATTTTGTCAAGATATCGTGGCGATGTGACAGAGAGCAGGAAAGTGGATTCATACTTTTCCCAAAGATTATAAATTCAAAGTGAACATAAACAGAATTCAAACTTAGATAACCGATTCTTTCACGAACATCATCAGCCTTTTAGCGTCCGTCATTGGACATAGACCTTCTCTAGGATTCGCCTAAACTCTGTGTTATGGGCATGGCAGAACCAGTACTTTCTGTATGTATCTAGTCTGTCACACCATCTTACATTCTATCGGCCAATATTTGAGACGTGGTGTTTATCGGTTGTCTGATTTTCTTGCAACGTCCAGCCCATTGCAATCTAAGTTTTGTAATTGTTCCAATGATATCTCAGACTTCTCTCTTTTATCCAATATACTGTGCTGTCTTGTGATCTCTCCATGTGAGAATGCAAGGACATAAGATGGATGTAGAAAGTTTAAAGAGAAGGGAATTAGTGATATAAAAACAATATTGGGTGAAGAGAAAATGTAGGTATTATTGGAACATATGCATATATATTGTTCATTTGAATCATATGATATATATATCTATATATGATAGAAATGAGAAGACAGTCAAGAAAAACAAATTCCTGTTCATAATGTATTATATAAATATATTATAAAAAGCAAAACTATGAATACAATGTTAAAATATATCAGCTTTTTCATTTGTTCTGTTTTTGCTTTTTATGAAGTAATTATCATAAAACTAGCTGTTAATATCACCTAGACAGGATTTATAAATCAAATACGTCCAAACTTTCATCGACCTTAACTATTACATGTATAGTAGCACAGCAAATTTTGACGGCGAAGCAAAAGAAAAAAAAGGGTGCAGAAATCTCACTTGTATTTTGGCGCTAACTGTACTTGAACCCTATATTTGTTGGCAAAGTTTCGCCTTTATATCAAGCCACTGACTTTACCACTCGTCCACCACTCTGTATGTTTTGTATGAAGGATGGAAAAAAGTTCGTCACTATTCATGTATCTGAACAAATGTTGCCAGTAGAATAGGAGTACTTTTTGTGTAAGTTGCACTACCTTGGGAATACATTTCATTTAGTATTAGTATCTATACACCATATAAATCTGGTATTCATCGCTGGAATTAAAGTGGCTGCAAATTTCATTATATTCCAAGCACTCACTTCTTACCAACTACAACCGCTCTCTTCCTTCTCTCCATATTCTTTCCCAATACCTATAATTGTTCCAATCTTTTTTTTAAATTACGAATAACCAAATTGTAGAGTTGCAGATTGACGACTGAAATGTATGATTTCCTTCTCCCATATTGACTCATGTTGACTCATTACATTATATTAATTCACGTGAATGAAAGCTTTGATATAAAATAAAGCCAAGATTCTTTTTTAATCGATTTGAATTCGTGAAATCTGCTATAATCAAGAGGGAAACTATTCTTGAGAAATGAGGGCGATGTTCTTGAGAGTTTGAAAATTGGAGTTATTCTCTACATTGGGCTTGGAAACAAATCACTGAATGGTCAGTCCGTATAGACCAAATTATTTCAGACCAGAACGAAGAATACATAATTTATTATAATTTTCAAGATCCGTACATTATTAAAATGGTCGTGTTTTCCTGTACAGAAAGGCAGAGAGCTGACAGTCCACGAGAAATGCGAAGATCTGAAATAATTGATTACGACACATCAAAAATATAAGGGAAATTCCTTCAAACAGGTGCATCGTGAAATCAGTATTTTTTGTTTTTTTTCTTTTCTCGGACAGATGTGTCAATATAGATATGGAAAAATGAAAGTAATGTCCCGTGGGTAGGGCCGCTGCGAGCAGCTGCTGGGGTTACTTCCCTTTCCTGCAGACTAAGGGAACCGCATCACCTGCCTTCGGGTTATCCACGTTTATAGGAAGCGGGTCCATTGATAACATACGGGTGAGAATTAAAATATTTTATTAGCTTTGGTTTTCCGCGATTCGAAAAAGAACTCGCATTTCACTTCACACACTGATGATGACTTGGAACTTCTTAAAACCATCTCCTGCAATATATGTAAACAGAGCTGAAAACAGCTGATAAAAATAATTTATTTTTGTGTGATTGAATACAGCTGAAATATATTCCACGATAGTAAATGTGGGTTCTATTAACGCTATAAAGACCCGAGCCTTGATTTTTGATAATTTACTATCAAATGAAGTAAATATGCATTTTACACACAAAAACAAACAAAAACTAACAAACAGACAAACAAAAAATTAACAGTGTTGTAATTAAATAATTTTATATTTCAGCCAAAGAACTCTGTTAAGCTGACACAATATCATAAGTGAGAGAGAAAACTGAAGCAGCCGAGAAAGTTACTTTCATCAAAAGCTCTCCTTTGCACAATTGTGAAATCTACGATATGTTGCTACTAGCATAGTACCCTTGAAAAAGGACGAGATTATGTAATCATCAAAATCATCATCAGCATTATCATCGTCATCCCTTTTATCGTCTGTCGTCGGACATAGACCATTCCCCAGGATTGGCCACATCTCTTTATCATGTCAGGAGCCAATACTCTCTGAGCTTGTCTAGTTATTCTCTCCTCGGTTATGCAAGTGATCTCTGGGCATCCACGTTGTGAGTTGTGATGTCCATCGGTTGTCTGCCATTCTTGCGACATGACTAGTCCTTTGCCAATTGAGTTCTTATACATTCTATGATGTTTCAGACTCCTGTTTTTCTCCGGTATATTGTGCTGTCTTGTTGTCTCTTTCATGGAAGCGTTGCATGCTTATCAGTTTGAGGATCAGTATCTTGGTTACGTTCCATGTTTCAGCTCATAAGTGAATCTCAGGAGGATGCGTTGGTTGTATACTCTTCTATTTAGGACAAATGGGATACTCTTGCTCTTGAAAGTTCAGCTGGCTCTGCCGAAGGCTTACCATAGACATCAAAATTAGGTAAAAATGATTTGGTCGATATAACAAAAATCATCAGTTTTGTTCATGAAAATCAATACCACTATTTAGTGGAATCGTTTCCTGTGCTACTATTGATACACCGGCAGCAGTATTAGCTGTGATGTAGACGCCTAGATTGAGTAGAATCTTGTTTTACCATCTTCCTCTAAATAGTTGCTTTAGCGTGACAGAAACTAACAAACCAATAAACAGAATCACAACTGATTTTATATTATTGAATATGTACAAAGTTGCTTTATTTTGACCAAGGGCCACTGTTGTAGGATACTGAGTTTGGATATAACTCATTTCACTAGCAATGGTCTTGAAATTAACGTGATCACTGCTACCTTGGATAGCGAAATTCAGCGTAGCAAAATAATTACGTCCTCCGTCCAGTGCCATTTGGAAGAAACTGAGCATTACAGGTTGTCGTTGTAGTTATTTGAATTTCCTCAAATAAGACTATTTTTCTTAGTTTTGAAGCCTCTACTTTTTTCTATAATGCTTCCAGTGACTGCTGTAAGGAGCTGAAACATAGAAACAATAGATTGACTCTCCAAACTGAAAATCATGCATCGAACACAGGAAAGAAACATGCTCAACAACAAATGGAAAGATCTCAATACAGCACGTTATAACAGAGGAAAACAGGGGTCGGATATATACAATACATGAAAAAACTTAAACGGCAATGAGTTGGTCACTTTGCAATAATATCAAACAACTGCTGGACATCACAACTCACAGATCTGATCGTCAGAGATTATATGCGAAACAGTGGTCGGTAGAAAATAAAGAGACAAATTCGACGACTTCAGAAAGAAGTGGCTCTATGTCGCCCATGATATAGAGGTCCAGCAAATCTTGGGGAAAGTCTAGGATGATGAAATAAAACTGCTGGATGGACACTCATGTTCATCAAAGGCAGTAGGCAACATGCTGCAAGATAAAACATTTGTGTCGTGTGGCGGTGAACGTTTCATCTTACTTGATACGGCAAGCATCCACTGCAAAACCAACTCCCCCTCTCTCTCTCTCCAATGATATTCACGAAGTTTTTTCAATACGGCACAACGTTTTTTTTTCAACAATCCAATTTTCTAGATTTTCTTTAGTTCAAACTAAAAGAAAGGGAACCTATAATAACGAATACCGAAGCATCTGATCCGTTACAATTACCTTTAAAAAATGCATTGATGATGTATGGCTCTTACAAACGAACACACTTCTGCGAATCCTTGAAATAGGGTTAGAAATAACTGGATACATCATTTTACAAACACACACACATGCACGCACGCATACTCACATCTCTGTCTCCATCTCCCTCCACACACACACATAGGTGTATCAGTAGATGGACTATCTATATGACACAGGAGGTGATAATTATAAAGACATTTGATAGGAACTCTATTTTGCTCGTCACCTATGTTACTCAATAGTGTATCGAGAGTCGCTAGCCCAGTTAGTAAGAGCAGAGTCGCTTATGAACGGCTTTCTAGAAGACGTGGGTTTAATCTCCCTCGTGACGCTCATTTCTTTATTTATTCACACAATCTGAAGCTGCTAGATATGCCATCGAGTAACATCGATACCGGGCAAAATAAGTTTCAACTAAAATGTCTTTTTAATTGCCACATTCTGTCAGATGTAAATTGTTCATCTACTGATTTTTGGCATAAGGAACACAAATACATGGATATATATACATATATTTATACTTACAATCATAAAATAGAGAAATGGATGATACAAGTGCTCTTCCCGAACTTCTGCATTGCCAGAGCGTAATTAGCCAAGTTGGTAAGAGCAGAGTCGTATATAGGCAGCTTTCTTGTGGACACCGATAAAATCTCCACAGGAAGTCCATTTCTTTATTTATTTACGTGATCTGGTGCCGCTCGATTCACTACTTAGTAACATCGGTGCCGAGCAAAATAAAGTTCCCACTAAAATTCTACAAAATAATTATCACACCAACGCATATAAACACACACACACACACACAAACACCCCACACGCATACACACACACATATATATATATATATATATATACATCCGAAAAGGCAAAACAGATTTTTTTTGTTATTTATTCTTCATTGATTTTGTTATGAAGTTCAGCTTTCTCTATTTCTCTACATCATAACTTCTGATAATTCTTTGGGTAGTTTTTCTCTCGGAAAAAGATAATCAGTTTTGGTATTTGAAGAAGTCATGGTATAAACCTTTTCGTGTATTTCAGCCAGCCCAATACACAAACACACAGACACAAACGTGCACACGCACACACATACACGCACATACACTCACACATATATACATATGTATGTGTGTATGTAACTTTGAAAAGTGATCGTTTCAAATTTTTACGAATTAGAGCAATTCTAAAACTAACTAAATTGTAGTCTTCTCCGTCCACTTTCTAGAGAGTGTTATTTGAGAGGATATTATTTTTTTGTAACCGCCAGAGTAAAATTTTTACTTTATAGAAGAAAAGCCTTTACGTGAATTGATGTTTGACTTTCACCATATGGTTGTTTGCTGGAGATTTAATCTGTGTCCAGGAACCACTGAACCATGACATTCTTGCATGAGTAGTCACCATTTACTCTGTCGTATCAAGTGTCTGTATCCCCACAAAACTGACCACAGTTTCTTTCTTTCGTTTGCTCGTCTGCTAATTCTCACTTTTGTTTCACTTTCGCTCATCTCCCCAGTTCATTATAGCATTCTTTATCTCTTAAAAAAAAAAAGCAGCCAAAGGGAAGATGAACGTTGCGCATCATAAATTAGCACGTGGTTTAGCACCATTAAACAATGACCAAAAACTCTTTGCAAAGGTTATAAGATAGCCACGAGTGGAAAAAGACATAAAAATAAATTGAGAGGAAAGGAAGGAATGTGATAGGCATATGGCACAAAACGTTAATAGAAACTGAAATGAATAGATAGAAAAGAAAAAAAAGAAGAAGGGAAAGAATACGAAATAAGACAAATGCTGAGATTGGGTAAGAGATTTTGGGGGATTCGAATATATTGGTGGATGATACAAAGCTTTGCTTAATCTGGCGCAAGACCATGGGTGTAGCAAGAAGAGAAACGAATGAAGGTTTATACGAAAGAATGAGTGCTTTGGACAGAATGAAAGTGTCGAATCCAAAGAAGAATAAGTAGAGAGAGAGAGAGGGGGGAAGAGAGAGAGGGGAAAGAGAGAGAGGGGGGAAAGAGAGAGAGAGAGAGGGGAAAGAGAGAGAGAGAGAGAGAGAAGGGAAGCAGTTTAAAAGTATAGCAATAAAAGAAAAGAGGAAGAGATAGTGGGGAGAAAATAGAGAGAAAACCAGGGAAAGTGCAACGATAAGAAAGAACAATACTATGTACACTTTTTATGTTGTTCACATTCTACAACTTGCATCAGGTGCACTATTCAAATGTGATGAAACATTTTGTTAGCAATATGAATTAGAGGAAATTCAATTGTACGAAAAACTCTTTGAATGTTAATGACTCCTCTAAATACTATAGACAATACTCGCCATCACAGTTAATAACCGAATAACCGTAGTATCAAAATTTGAAGTCATGAAAAAAAAAAATCCTGAAGAATGAATACAGTCAAAATAATTTTTTATGACATCACGAGCGTTTCCCACTGGAAAATGTCTTGGGAAATTTAGATTCTGGAGAATCTAGATGTTATTATTAAAACCATTAAAATAAAGCCCCTCCCAAAACATTTTTAGAAATGGTCCAGTGGGGTACTGATGTAAGTTTTCAAGTCTGTAGACAAAGCAAGTAAATCATATTTTCTAAGAATCAAATTCTATGTCCTAATATTATTTTTTTACAAATTTTACGTGTATTGATTTGAAAAAAAATGTGAAGGTTTTTCCTTACTTTTTGTTTTCTTTACATATATATTCAAAAAATGTATAAAATAAACATTTAACAAGTGAGTTAATTAATGTCTGTGCTCATGATGCAAATGAATTATGAACTGAATTGGACACAAATGAAAATGAATCGAAAATAATTTTTAAAATAGCATAATGAAATTTTTCGATAAAGACACGAGGGTAAATGACATTGAACAAGTTCAGAATCACTGGTCTACACTTGACAAAACCAAATATAGAGCTCATTATGTATTTCTATTACATCTTATCATTAAAGTATTTGGACTAATAGTAGTGGGAGGTTTAGTTCAAGAGTCTAGTATGGGGCAAGTGAAGATAAGGTCTGGTGTTATATCGCAGGCACCAGACTTATAAACAATTGTTACAGTAATTCCTATTATAACCGATGTTTCCCCTAATTTCTTGTAGTAAGTGTGCTCAAAAATTCAATGTTGAGCTAGTTCTTTTCCTATGAAATAAGTATGTGCGCACTTTTCAACTTAACACAGTGAGTTTGTATCTTTTCAATAAAAAAAAAACAGTAAGTTATCAACAGAATTTGAAAGCACTTGTGCGCACTTCAATTTCCCTAGTGTGCTGGTTACAAAACATTTGAAGGCCTGCACATGCGCACCATGGAGAGGGAACGAAGCTTATAACCCATGATTTATCTCCTGTATTGTCTTTTATGATAAAATATCTTTAATTATGTTCAGTGACCGAAGACCTAATCATGGTAGAGGAATACAATAGCATTAAGTAGTGGTTTGCAAGTTGATATCAGGACATTTCAACTGTTCTGATTTCAATCTTCACTGAGTGCACCACGTTTGTGGGCTTGTGGCAAACTAAACCAAAATTAGGAGATCCCAAATATACTTGAATTAGTATGGTATTCATGTACATATCTATGAAGCTTTGGTAGCTATAAGTGTTAAGCCTTCTTAAAACTAAGAATATAATTTGTGGTTTCATTATCCTATGTATAATTCAGTATGCTTTTTTACAGAGTGAGAGAAATTTTCAGGTGCCCTTGAATAAAGTTTTATTGCATACTTGCATATACTGTACTAATATAATGTACAGGGACAACAACAAAACTCACTTGGATCGAACGTTTACATCAGTGCTTTCTTAAACTGTTAAATGATTCTTGTAACTGTGAATGAAATAATTTTTGTCGTAGTAGTGGGGCAAGTGGTTAGGATCAAACTCAGTACAGTAATAAATTGGACTGCAGGCAGTCATGATCGGCTTCCATATCAAACTATTATCTATTGGTTTAATTTTTTTTATTAGATATTTATTCATTTTTGCTTTATTGGCTGTGGAAAGTTCAAAATGATCCTTTAAATGAATGGTGCACTCCTGTCATATATTTAACTGATTGATATTATCTAAATCGTTAAATGTTCAAATGTTTATGAGAAAGCTGGTAGTTTACCTTGATTACAGTCACTTGAAAGTGCTGGTGACTTTTTATGTAACTTTAAGAGACGTTTGATCATAGCATTTTAAATTTGAGGTCTATAGGGTTATATGCGATTTAAAATACGGGTCTTTTGTCCCTACAGATTCAGTCATCATCTCGGACTCTGATGAATTTTCATCCAACAGTCTTAAGGCGGATAGAAAATAAGATACAGGCACACAGGTCCCATAAAAGCATATCTATTCGTATTTGCATGTGTGCAAGTGTGAACACAAGCGGGAACAGTTGAATAGCAGAAGAAAGGTAATAAAACGAGATGATAAGAGACAGATGCCATTTCAACTAAAACAGAATTTTTTATATATATCATTTGTGTGTTGCCGACACTGGACGGCGTCGTTCATAGGATTTGACAGTATATAAAAGAAAATAGTGAACTTGAATAAAATAGAATCCTGAGGAACAGATAGATAGATAGATAGATAGATAGATAGATAGATAGATAGATAGATTTACGATCATTAGTTTGATCAAATTGTATAAGTTGGGAATGAATTAATGAATTACTGGCCAATTCTGATTGACAAAGAATAAACTGAAATGAATGACAACGTAGCGTCCGGCATGTCTCTGTTACAGGAGTCATCTCCCTTGTCATTCATTTTGACAATGGCCACAGTTTCTGTTGTAAAGGACACAGCCCTATTTCTTGGTCGGTTACCCACATCCCCATCTTGTTGTTATATCCGGCAAAGTTTTGTATCGCATTTCTTTTCTTCCTTTATCTTTTGTATCAACCGCGAAACTTGCCTCTGTTACAGACTAAATAAAATGGTTTTATTTCTAAGACCAGGTCAGTTAATACGTCACATGACATATCCGGCACCGATTGAAAGTAAATATTAGACTTGTGCCGCTTGTCCTTGTCACGTGTTATCAACAACGGTCGGATTTTAAATCTTTTTTTTTCAATTTGAGACAGGGAAAGTTGACAAAATTCCGAAATTAACTTTTTCATCAATTGAATCCTTATGGTATGGGATAATCAGAGATGAAATTAGATAGCAAATAATGATAATGTTAATATTAATAATAGTAGTACCATTATTTAATCATTGAGTTTTCACACCAGTAATATCTGGTGGCTTTCACCGGAGATCAAATGACATCAAGTTTTCTCAATACTCTTTACAATAGTTCTAAGCTTTTTGCTATTTTCTGTCCTTGGCAAAAAGCTTAGAACTAGAGATGATGAATCTTTTTATAATGTTCCACGCAAATATTGATATAATTGTCACCTTTTTGTTTAAGATTTTCCAGTTCCTTGCAAGCTCTACATATTTAAAATATTTTTGAATTTTCTTCTTGGATAAAGTATTGCAACATTATTATTAATTTTTGATCAGTTTTTACTATTATCCTAATTTTTAGTTGCTTTTTATCACAACTCAGAATTGAACTGTAATTCTACGGCAACGATTAAATCAACGTAATCAGAAAACAAAGAACAAGCCCTCAGTGTGAATTGAACTCACTACCTCTAGCCAAAGGGAATCTTTAGTATGCGCCTGATCGCTTTAAATCATTCAGCCACGAGGACTTTGTAGACAAAGGGCAACTGATTTTACACCTTAAACCTAACTCCTCGCGACTGATAATAACGCTTGTTGATGTTAGCAGTCTTTCAAATACAATGATAATAGGACGAAGGTTAAAAACTAATAAAGAGTAGTAATAACCTACGTATTTGTTCGGCTTTAGATTTTCTCTCATCTTTACTCTGTGATCTACTGAGACAGCGACATTCAATATGTAACAATTTTTTCTCATAAGGACCAGATTTTGTCTCATGTCCTTGATTGTTTGACCCTTTAGAATTTCAGCGTCTGGTTTGTGCATATGACATTGATTTCTTATTCAAATGCCTGTAATATGCGTAATTCTAAGTATTTCATCTTTCCAATCTGGTCATGTATTTTATGTTCTCGTGACTTAGTTTACTGTGTTCGTATATTGTATTTAACGACTTGGTTTCTATAAACGCATTGTCGACATTCACTTTCTCAATGGGTTTTGTCTATCTTAGCCTTAATATAATTATTTCTTACAGAACTTTTCGAGGTTGATAGTTATAAGGATTCAGTCTATTTTAAATGACCTTTTTTAAACCAGATTCATGTTGTTTCATTAGCAATTTTTGTCTTTTGAATTTCTTTTTCATCCAACATTATGTAATATTATTATCACTGGAGTGACGTCAATGCCCGAAGCTCAACTCTCAGCGTCATCACATATAAAAGAAGAGCTGTGGTTTCTACTGTTCCAACTTTCCCCCTCTTTTGTAACACTTCTGCCACATTCTTTGTAGCTGCTACAGCATCGTTGAGGACAGGATCTTTAGACTCAAATTTCTAGTACCCTTCTCAGTATTCTTCTGGAGCACAGCAGTGCTGTGGTCTGAATAGTCTCAACCTTTCTTCCTATCTCCAACCCATTCAGTCTCAACTTCAATGTCTTCGACACTGTTTCCAGTGTACCAATTATTATTGGCACTACATAACATTCATGTCTCACACCTTTCTCAACTCCTAGGCCAAGGCCTAGCACTCTCCCAGTTTTTCATTTTCTTTTATATTCACTCAGTGGTTCGCAGGTTCAGCCACGTCTATGATTTTATTCCTTGTGTACAACTATCCGATCTGGTCTTCTTGCTTTGATGGAGTGGTTGGTTTGGATATTGAAGTCCCAGAGTAATTTATGACTTTTACTTTCAATGACAGTTTCTGATTTGAGCGGGTACCATTTGTCTATATGGTCAAATCCTAGACGTCTCCATAGTTCCCCAGTATATGCCTGTCACCATTCTATTGCATCTGTTCTTATGTTTCGGCGTACATCCATTGGTTATGTGACTAATCGGTTCGTATGTTTTTCCAAAGAGGCAGAGGTTGTTGCTTTTTCCAGGTTCTTCGCCTTGACATAGTCCGCCTCGATGCATTTGTTCCGGGTTATCATGTCTCTGTTTCTCTTTTCAGATGTCCTTTACGAAGCCATCTTCACGATCTTTAGTCTCCGATATTTTCTTTTTTTTTTAATTCTCCATGTAGTCTTTTTTGTTCCTATTTTTTCTTTGTATTCATTGATACCTTGTTTGCTACCCCTTTTTAATTGTTTATTGCACTGCTTCGAGCAAATTCATATCTTCACTACATGCCCCCACATGCTTTTCCGATCTCGTTTTAGACATTTAGATGCTGTATTCAATGCTGATGTGTCCATTGTTGCCTTCTTTTCTTTTCACACATAGCCTGTCTGTGACATCTCTGGGGTGTAGGGCGTTGTGCTTCCTAGTTCACCAGTCCACTGATTCGAGTCATCTTTTGTGCATCAGACAAATGATTCTGTGTATCATACTGATTTTCAGTTCTTCTTTTTTTAGCACAATACTAGAGGTATCTAATTGTTATTGCTTTCATGGTGCATTTTCATGAGGACAGGCCTATAAGCCTACACAACTGCATCTACAAACATTTCACAAAAATCATCACCAACCAAATCTCAAAAGCATTCGATGAGAACCAACCACGGGAGCACGCTGGCTTTAGAAGAAACTACTCGATCGTAGACCATCTTCATTCGATCAATCGACTGAAAGAAAAAGTAACAGAATACAAAATGCCACGCATATCAAACTCGTTTAAATAAACCCCACATTTTTTCTGGCCTTTCCACATGGATTAAAGTGTAGTATCTATTCCACGACATAGCCGAGGCACCGGTACTGACACTTGCCTGTGCCGTGGTGATCATCAAATACTGAGTGCGCAGGTACAATGCGATAGCTAATAAGGAGACACTGAGGTTGTGCATTGCTAAGCACATTGGGAACCTTTGGACTCGTCCTTGGGTTCTCCTATCATTACTTGGCCCACTTGCAGGGGAGCAGTTCGCCTCTGGGCGGTGCTATTCAATTGCACCAAGAGGGACATATTGTGATCGTCCTGACGTCTTCGCGACATTGGTTGCGGTGGCTTTAGCTATTTTTGTACTTTCCCACATAAAACTTGACCTTGTGTCATATCTTGCCCTCGTGGGAGTGCAAGTGATGCTCAACCTCACATGGAGAGATCACAGGCGTCTGAAACATCATAGAACCCATCAGAAGACTCAAATGGTAATGCACTGGTCTTGTTGCAAGAATGGCAGACAACTGATAGACATCACGACTCACAACATGGATCCCCGGAGATCACATCTGCAATCGATACCGGCAGAATACTAGATCGAGAGATGAGCTCGACAAATTCAGAAAGTATTGGCTCCACTACGCCCACGATAGAGAATTGTTGCGAAACCGGGGAAGGTCTACGTCCAAAAACGGATATTGAACGACTGATGATGATGATGATGATGATGATGATGATGGTGGTGGTGGTGGTGGTAGTGATGATGACGATGATGATTTTCTTCTCTGAATAAAAAAAATTCATAATTTTATATCTTGCCTTTTTTCTACTTTTAATTTAAATATCCTTTCTTTATTATTCATTTATTCAATGGTTTTTTTTCAATATTTGGGCTGTCTGGATACTCAAGTATTGGTAAATTGTGACAGTGAAGAGATCTCTCCAGTACAAGATGCTGGTAAAATTAATCAATGCGCACCCACATTCAAAGTGCGTTTAAATAAGACAATAGTTACATTGTGAAATTACCAATATCTGTCACGGGCAATGATAAGTTAATTATTCGACAGTTTTCTTAAAATCCTTATTTGTATTTCAGTATTCAAAGATTCATGTACTAGTCTTCCAAGTCTGAAGAACCTACATACTGAAAATTAGTATTCCAAGTGTTTGTTTTATTCATGCAAAAGCAAAAATAAAAGAACGAACTCATAACAAATTGCCTCCGTGACTATCGTGTTTTTCTATTTACATCTTCATCCACTTATATAGACATTTTTCAATCTGAGCTTACAGAGCTACATGTATAATAGGGAAAGATTATGTAACCCCAATCCCCTAAGTGTCTCCCTACCTGCCCGATTGGCTGCTTTAAAAATCAGCATTCAATACCTTGGTTTTTACGTAAGGTCAAACACCGACCAGTCGTGCCGCTACGAATTACGCAACTACCTTGGGCTCAAAGCAAGCTTACTTAATTATATATTATGGATATAGAGAGGAAGAGAAAAGGTGAAGACAAAGAAAGTAAAAAAGACAAAACAAAAAAAGGAAGAAATCTTGATTCAACCCTCAATCGTTCTCGTGTTCACTTGTTCAGTCGAGTGTTGAAGGGGAGTGTAGGTGTGGTTTGCGTTGAATTACAAGTAATCAGTGGAAAGCGGGGGAGGTGGCGATGGGATGAGAAGGGCGAGGAACGGGGGGGGGGGGCAGAAAAGATAGGTCAGAAAAAGGATTATGTAATATGACATTCTATTCTGATATTTAAAAAGAAAAAAGGACAGAAAAATAAATAAGTCAAATTCTCAGAAAATATTGAAAATACCCTTGAGGTAGAAGAAACAGAAATCGAAGCGAAAGAAGGTTAGTCCTTCAAGAGAAATTGTCATGTGTCCAATGTTTTCCGGTAGCATTCTGCGTTGGTGGTGATCAATTAAGAAAATGCAAAAAAAAAAGGATGAACAATGAATAAGTTACTTCTCCGCCTTCAGTTGGACGATGATCACTAAAAATGTTTGAATTTTCGAAAAGAAACAAGCGTGAATGCTGCCGAATACAAAATAAGGAAATCATTTAACATAAATTTACATAATAAATTTAAGATACCCACACACATACACCAAGGGGAGGGGATTGAAAAAACGAATTTTTGGGACTAAAATTTTTAGTGATGAAAAAACGAACAAAGCTTTTTTTTATAGACATAATAAGAGATGAATGTTTACATTTTCAGACTTCTAGCTCCATTGGAGCATCCTGTACATGTAATACATACATACATAGCCAGTCAGCGACACCAACCTGAAAGCTGAAGAAATCCTTGAGGGCAGTTTTGTTGATGGTTTCTAATAGGATCATCCCAAATGAAATCAGGAGCGAGCAAGTGTGTTCACTGCACAAAATATAATGAGAAGCAAAGCAAAGCAAGAGAGAGGGTTGATGGGAATTGAAAGAAAAAATATATTTATGGTTGCTCACATCAATCGAAAGATAAATGTGGAGAGATAGATAGATAGATAGATAGATAGATAGATAGATATGAACAGATTTTGATAGAGTTTTAAACGAACAATTTTGAGAACGCTCGATAAGCCGACTCAATTCATAAAAGATGTTTATAGGTGTTGAAATTTGTTTAAGAAAAGGTCACAAAGACCTTTTTGTCATATTATCTCTTTCTCTTATAGTTACTCCATTTTGAAATAATCTCGAAAATTTTAATTGAACTACAGAAAGTAAAAAAGAATATATATATATATATATATATATATATATATATATGTGTGTGTGTGTGTGTGTGTGTGTGTATGTGTGTGTGTGTGTGTATATATATATATATATATATATAAAGAGAGAGAGAGAGAGAGAGTTACCAATATAAAGTATAATGATAATAATAAAGAAATGAAATCTACATAAAGAAAACAATCAGAATCCCTCATCATCAGTGATAATTAACCAGCACGCATGCGTGTCAATTGTTTCCATATGAGACGCGAACATATGTCAGAGCGGCGGCAAAACATTATGCTACTTTTTATTGGGTTTTGTTTAATTTTCATCGCTGTTTTTTTTCCTGTTTGGGGTTAGGCTAGCATAATGAACAACGATGTGGGTCCCGTGATATTGAAGTAAAAATAGTGTATTTTTAGGGGAATGAAGACACAATAAAAGAAAAGGGTGAGGGGGAGGAGGAAGAAAGAATCTTGATATAAAAACAAATATGGTAAGGAAGAGAATGAAAAGGGCGAGAGGAAGATGAACATCAATTCAAAGTTCGATGTAAAAAAAAAATGCAATTTGATTTATTTTAGGCGTCTGTACTTTAAAATTTGATGGGAACTCACAAAAAACTTCGAAATAAAATGGAAAGAACTGGAGACGATGAGAAGAAATAATTAAAGAAAAAAGAATGAAAGGAAAAGAGTCTAAGGAAGGCGACAGAAATATTCGAAATCAAAAGAAAAAAATAAAATCATAGTAAAAGAAAAGAGAGTGGGGCGCAGCGACTAGAAAATGAATGCAATTATAAAATTTAAAAAAAAAAAATTAAAACAGCGATGAAGTTGAGCCAACGCTGGTGTCAACGTTTTTTCGCTGGTGTTTGTAGCCTGGGAAGAGAACAACGGCAGTTCTCCATAGTGTAAATATCTAACAATACTGGTAAGTAGGTATTTCCCACGGCAGTGTGTGGAAAACAAAATGAAGACAAGGTGCATATTTCAAAGGGGATGTTACGTAACTAATGCCAATTGGTTCTTAGCGGGTAAATATGTAAATACATTGATTAACTCCATTTAACGGTGAACATATTAAGATTCTCTATCATGTTAATACCTTTTGTCTCTCCAGGACTTCCCAAACTAGCAAACTGTTGATTTTCTGAATAACGAATAAAAGTTTTCTACTTCACGTGGTGCCTGCTACCATTGCCTTGTGCCAGATTAAACTGAGCTTAGCAAATATCTATGTTTGTGAGCCTCACTGTGGAGCAGTCGTTAAAAAGCTAGATTTGCAGACCTTTACTTCTCTGGTGCCCTCAATTGGTACCCTGCACTTGTAATCATGTGCTGACTAATCAAAGCTCAATTTCATCTCATTTGATGGATTTGTTATAACCGGTTTATCAAAGGCTTGATCTTGGCATCTACGTAATTGTTTGCAAATTCGTCTCCACAACCGATTCGCAAATGTTTCGAGTTCGATTCTCATTGGGAGCCATACCACTGTGACCTTATGTTTAGCTAAGCTAAGCTTGGTAAATAACAAGTAAATGCTCGATTTGTCCCTTTCCATAACTGCACAGGAGCTTGCACTGGTGGCCGTGTGCCAGACTAAAATCAGTCAATAATTAGTAAATATTTGTCGTGTTCATACTATTGAGTATGTAAGCACTCGCAATTGCAGCCATGTGTTAGACTAAGTTAAACTTGACAAAGAACCAATGAATGCTCTATTTATCCGGCAGCACAATATACAGGTACATGCAACAATTGCCTTGTGTCAGACTCAGCTAAGATTAGTAGATAACTAGTAAATGTTTGATCTGTTGTACACACAACTGTGCAGGAGCTTACACCAATGGTATCGTACAAGACCGAAGCAAACTTAGTTCATAATCAGTGAATACCTAATCTGTCTGTAACCATTAATATACAAGCGCCTGCAAGGATGGTCTCGTGCCAGACTAAGCTAAACTCTGTAAAAAATAAGTAAATGATTGTTCTATCTGTACTTACAACTAGACAGGCGCTTCCACCTATAGTCTTGTGCCAGAATCAGCAAACGGAATCAATGTTTTCCTCTTTTTCTAACTTCAAGAAATGTAAATATAATGTTTGTCATTTGAGCCTTCTATATGCAACTATATATATATATATATATATATATATATATATATATATATATATATATATATGTGTGTGTGTGTGTGTGTGTGTGTGTGTGTGTGTGTGTGTGTACGCGCACGCGCGTGTATTCATTCGTTTCTAAAACTCCAATCTGTTCGGGCCACTCAATGTTATCATTCAGTTGGATTTGCACTATAAAATCCGAAAAAGTCAACGGGTCTGAGGCGTCGTACCCAGTGGGACGGAACAAGTTCACCATCTGTTGAATATTATACGGCGTAGTTTTTGAAACGAAGCAGATCGAGGTTGGTGAAAATGCTTTGAATGAAAGAAGGTAAAGGGTCGCGTTGATTAGAGAGGAAAAGGGCTGAGTATCTGACGCAACTGGGGCCTTATACTATTGTCATGTCTCTATCTCTGTTACAAATGAACAGGTGGCCGTAAGAGACTAATCTTCCTAACGATAAGGAAACTTTCAGGTCACAATATAAATGATTGTAGTGCTAGAGATGATGTGCATGACTGAATCTGACTGATTCATAGACATTTTCACCATTAATAACCAAATTAGTCAGGACGGTGAATTATAAACTGATACTGATAACTCAAGAGATCTGCGAGCATTGATGATATTTGTAAGAATCCTACTTATGATAATGAGAATTATTATTATTACATTTTTTTTACTCAGAAAAAAATTTAGTTTGGCACAAGGCTAGAATGCTGGAGCATTTAGTGAGAACTGAACTTAATATGCAAGGTCTGGCCAGAACCAACCTTTTAGAATATCTCTGGAACCGGTTACATTTCATTGGAGTAAGTTGACAACCAATTAGAGGCGACTTCACTACACATATTCGAATACTCACCCATCAGTTGGGTTACTTAGTCGACCACGAGGTGCCATTGATTGAGTTTGTGTACTGTGTGACTGTTGCATTAACAATGCAGGTGCAGATTTTTGGTGGGTTGGGGGCAAAAACATTGCATTGCCCAGTTTGGTCAGTCCATACAGTCCAGATTCGCCCCCTGCAACTTTTGACCTTTCAAAGAACAAAATAGGGATTACTGATCATAGATGAAAAGGCTAATGATGATCCTCAAAGAAGACTTTGCAAACAACTGAAATATAGAGGCGACGTTGGTATACGTGTAAAGAGTCCCAAGCGGGAGTACATTGAAAGGAACTAAGGCACCATTATCGATAGATAAGCTATTTTACGTTATTACTAAATAGCTAGATGCTCTCCGGATAGACCTCGTAGGGATGTATTGGTCTTCAAGTTTAGTTTGCTAACCATGGTACCACGGCTTCACACATGAAGATGTAAGATTAGTGAATCTGCAGGACCAGTGGTCTAATAATCGAGCTCTGGTGGTGAGGACGGTGATAATAAGGTTTTTAAATCATAGATGTGGTTAGATATTTTAAAAGTACAAAGAACATGAGTTGAAAAGAATACAAAGTGAGATTTTCTCCAGTGAATAACAGAGCAACTCCACAAACTCAACATTAAGGATAAAATCTCAACTTTGTGAGACATTTGTTACACGGTCAGGGAGAGGTACTCAAAAATGGCTAAAATTTCACGAGAATTACTAAGCTTACTTTGAACAGCAAAAAGTTAGGTTTAAGGAAATAAGGATAGGAAGATTTTATGGCACCATTTTTCCAAAGGGATAGGGCCTGCCTACATGCCCTTGATATTAGCATTCGAGATCCCAGATTTTACCAGGGCTTGAAAACCGGTCATCGGTGCCCACGGCAATTGCACAACTAGTTAAACCACCTAGATCTCAATGGCTAATAATTCATTGATGAAATCAATTATGTAAGTAATGTATATATATGTACATATGTATGTATATATAAGAAAGCAATAGGGAATGAGACAAACTCAGGAGTAAAGTATATGGAGACTTTATTTGTTAAACAATTTATATATATATATGTGTGTGTGTGTGTGTGTGTGTGTGTGCTCATTCTATGATTGACGAGCACTATTCGAACGAATGGAGCAAAGACAAATGTTTCTCATAGAAAAGATATCTCTATTTAATGTTAAAAAAACAATAATTCATTCTGTCAATTATGCATGAGAGTCTAGCGTGTGCAAACGGTGTCGACTAAAAGGCGTCTCTAACGAAAATAAAGATTTTAAGATGACGGACGGGGAATATCTGTGAGTGAGATCGAAAAGATGCCCCAGAGTGAAAATCAAGAAAAGTACCGGACGTCCGCGATGTAATCAGAAATATTAAATCGAAAGAAAGAAAGAAAGAAAGAAAGAAAGAAAGAAAGAAAGGAGGAAGGGGTAGGCAAAGGGTAAGGAGGGGAGAAGAAAAAAGAAGAAGAAGAGAAGGGAGACGAATGGAAAGAAAAAGATATAAAGCAAGCATCTAGGATAGAAAATGGTAGAAGAAGAAAAAATGTGCCGGGGAAGGGTAAGATGGAGGAACTACGAAAACAATTAAGAGATAAATGATATGAAAGGAACAAGAAAAAAAGATGTTGAGTAAGCGCAAATCGAAAAAAAAGGGGTTTAGAAAATAGATTGAAGAAAATAAGCAATAAAGGATGAAGATGCTAAAAATGAGCAGAATGAAAAAGAAAAGTTATATGAAAAAAAAAACATACAAAAGCATACGAAGGAAAAAGAAGAGCACAGAGACAAGAAAAAGAAGGGAAAAGAAAAAAAGAAATGAAGGAGTAAAATATACAATGCAGAAAAAAAAACCTTCAATAAAAGAAAGGATGAAGTTAATACTGAACAGTAACGAGGTGAAACGCACGATTCCCGCCTTGACCGTGGGAGGAAACAAACAAAAAAATAAAGAAAAGACAAGAAAACAAACAAAAAAAAAACAAAAAAACGAGTGAAATTGACATTTATGCTAAAGTTCATTGTGTGTCACGTGACATAGGTCTGGTAGCGACGTCGATGAGCACGTGCGCGTGTTAAACGCTAATCAGCCAGTCGACATAACACAAATGGTCAACTCGCTAGCTCTTTTTATTAGAAAAGATTACAGCAGATTTATACAGGTTCAGAAGCAAAGCTGCGGGAGATGATTGGCCTTTTTTTCTTTCTTTTTTTTCCTTGTGTGCGTGTATGTGTGTGTGAGTGTGTGTATGTGTGAGTGTGTGTATTTGTGTGTGTTCACACCTATGTGTATGCCAGTCGCTTTCCTTTTTTTTCATTCATCCGTTCTTTTCTTTTTTTTTTCTTCTTCTTTTTTTTCTTTCGTTCTTTTTCGCTTTCTTTCTTTCCATTGTTTTCGAATAATTTTTCTTTTATCTTACCTTCATTCACTACATTTGAGCTTTCCAGTCCTGTTTCAGATCCTCCTTACCAATCTTCTAATTCATTCTCTCCTTATGTTTCCGTCTATCGTCTTTTTCTTCTTCTTCCTCCTTCCTTCCTTCCTTCCTTCTTTTCTTTCCATCGTCCCTTGTACACTTCCTTTTCCCTTTCTTACCATCGCTTTTGCTCCCGTCCTTTCTTTCTATCGTATCTTTCCGCCCGTCCACTTATGTTTCCTTTCTTCCTTCCCTTCCTTATCTTTCCTTCCATATTCCTTTCTTTCTTTCCTTCCATCGTCTTTTGCTATCTTTCTTCTCTCTTCTTCCATCGACTTTTGCTTGCTTTCTTTCTCCTTTTTTTCAGTCGTTTCAATCATCTTATGTTTTCTGTCTTTCTTTCCTTCTTACTTTCTCCTGTTCTCTCTCTTTCTTTCTCTCTCTTTCTACTTTTACTTTCTCTTTTCCTTCCTCACTTCCTGTCTTATATTTGTTTTTTTAAAAAACAATTCAAAAATATTTCTATCAATCTATTTAAAAGAAAAAAAATGTCTACCAGTTTTAATCAGTTCAACCCCGAATCTGCCGTTTCATACTGCAATCTCACTTTCTTCAGATTACAATGGCGTAAATCGAATTGTCTATTCACTCTTTTAAACCTACATGACATAAAACTGACCTTATCCATTCACTGCCCGAAACGAACGACAAAAGGGTTCTGCTGACCAAACCCTCATATGCTTGCCGAGAGTTGTATAATATAACCTGTTCATTATCCCGGGCCCCACACCATTTGTTTTGCTTCCTCCATCCGCCCTCAAATCTAACCCCCATTCTTGTTCCCCTACGCATGTGCTTTGTTAATTAATAATTAGCCATGTGCAAATGGAAGACTGATTTCTTGTCTCGCTTGTTTGATCGTGTTTCTTTTCTTGTAATGTATGCCGAACATGACATGTCAATGCCAACAGATCGAGCAAGCGGGTTTCATTTCGTCTTGTCCACTATGAATATTTCGTCTTAACCAGGCCCGTTTTACTTCTTTTTTTTTACTTTATTTCTGAAAATCGACATCCTTTTCACTTCTTTGCATTGATGTTGAAAAAAAAGAATTCGTTTATAATTTCTTTTTAAAGGTTAATGTCGTTAGAGTATCTCTCCTTCTTCTTTCAGTGCTATATTAGCTCTTTTCATTCTTGTCTGCTCATTTTTTTAATGCTAACTGATCTTAATTTTCATTTCGTGAAACCTCAGATCTGAGGCAAATTATACGATCATTACTGAGAGCACATAATTACTCAATAGTATTGTATTATCGTTTCCATCAAGACGTTTATGAAGAAAATAGTAAAATCATATTTAATTGAAAACAAAGTCCGTCTTTTTAACCTTTTGGTAAATTTTTGTTGGTTACAGACATGCGTATCAGCAGATAAAAAAAAATGAACAATATACACACACACACACACACACACACACACACACACATATATATATATATATATATACATATATACACGAATAAGGAATACAATATAATGTGCGATGGGTTTATTTCATGAAGTTTGCACAGGGTAGAAACATAAACATGTTCGCATAGCAAATCTTCTACTTCATCATTATATATATATATATATATATATATATATATATATATATATATATATATATATATATATATATATATATATATCAAGTATCAATTTGACAATATGGAACTAAAAAATGAGGGCAAGTATTCAAAAAACTTTGGCTTGATACAATTCGCTGAGTTTGCGCTTGCATTTTTAAAGGCATTTAACGATGCATAAAGTGCTTTTGCAAGCCCAACAGAACGTATCATCTTTAATGATAAAAAAATTTTTTGAGATATGACATACTTTTTTTCAGATTTTTCACTTGAACATTGTCAAATTAAAACCTCTATTTTGTTGGATTACGTAACACACACACATACAATATATATATATATATATATATATATATATATATATATATATATATATATATATATATATACTTCCTCCTTCGTTTATCTTATTATCAATGTAAAGAAATAGGTAGAATCTATTTGAGCGAGGAAATTAAGTCGATATCCTGCATCCTTTGTAACGCACCAGCAAAAATGAAAGGGACTGAATTCTCCATTTACATCACCTGCTTTGCCAAGAATGGACATAATAATCCTTCGAATAAGCGAAACTTTAGTTGAGGTGAATACCTGAGAACCGACACTAATATTTTAAAACAATTCATCCACAACAAAAGATGAACTAAACCCTCATCCTCTGCCATTTCACTAGTGGGGACTGATAGATTAATACCTCCATTTCTCCAGGTCTTCTAAGTATCACACCATAAATATCATCTTCCCTTAAACTATTTGCATTTTTCCAACTGCTGATTTTATTTGTACATATTGTTAAATCTATGTAAATATCAGAAAGAAAATTGGGGTCAGAGACATCATAGAATCCATTGGAAAACTCCAATGGCAATGGGCTGGTCATGTTGCAAGAATAATAGACAACCGATGGACATCACAACCCACAACATGGATCCCTGGAGACCACATGCAAAATCGAGGCCGACAAAATACGAGATAGAGAGATGAACCAGACAAATTCAGAAAATACTGGCTGCATAACGCCCATGATAGAGAAATGTGGCGGACCCTGGGGGAAGGGGTATGTCCAACGATGGACGTTAAAAGACAGATGATGATGATGATGATGATGATGAAATTTAAAAGCATTTTATCCATTGCTCGGACTGGAGGGTTATTTCACACGCAGACCCCGCCGTCTATAGTCCCTCTATTGGGGAAAACCTTCCCAACGATCTCCGCTCACGAAGTCATTCATATTTGTTTTGAAGTTGATGCCCGAAGAGGTATAAGAAAATGATAACTAAATAAATGGTGATTAAATCAATGAAACAGAAAATAACTCATCTTTTAAAGTGTGCATTGGCACCGGATACTTACTGTAGATATGCGCTTTACGTTCCGTACCTTCGAAATCAGGTCTTTAACTTATTCGTAAAAAAACTTGCTACATCAATAATGTAGATATATGCTATCGTTTGCATTCCTGTCATAGTTTAATCAATAATTTATCAAATACTTGCAGACACGACTAATTCTAAATGTAACCAACTGAAAGTATATAACTTCATACAGTCTTATACACAAACTTGGAAACTTAGAAACAACCACACAAAGAAGCGGTGTAAGGGAAGGGAGCGAACTAAAAAGTTAAGAGGCGCATAGAAATCGGTCAGAGAAACGTTGTCCCCTCAAAAGGGCCCGCGGAACTCAATGAACTTCAGCTGAGGGTCACTCTATAGAAATACAAAAAGACAGTTGGAAATATTGTTAAAAACAAAGTGGCGGTTTGACTGGAGAGTACTTGAATGGAAAGATTGAAAGAGAGAGAGAAAGAACAAACGAAAAGGAAGAAAGGAAGGCAGAAAGAAAAGAAATAGTTGAGAAGCGCTCACAGATGTAAATCAAACTTATAAAAATAGATGAAATAAGACCTCTCTATCATGAACGTCGTGGAGCCAGTACTTTCTGAACTTGTCTAATTCTTCACACCATCTTATATTTAGCCGGCCACAGTTTCACATTTGATCTCAGGGGATCCATGTTGTGATTTATGATGTCAACTGTTTTTACATTCTTGCTACATGACCAGCTCTTTGCCATTTGAGTTTTTATGGATTTCATGATATCTCAGATTCTTGTTTTTGTTTTGTTTTGTTTTTTTTGTAATGTAATGCACTGTCTTGCGATATCACCATGTGATGTCGAGCAAGATTCTCTACTGTACACGTTGCATGGTTCTCAGTTCGAGGGTCAATTTTTGGGTAAGGTCCCATATTCCAGATCCATAGGTGACTATTGGAAGGATGCACTGGTTGTATACCTTTCTTTCAAGTACTAATGAGATTTTCTTGAATTTTGTGTTTGTTTGCCCGAAAGTGAGAGTTATTTTTTCATTAGAGGGTTTCGTGGAGATAATTTGTCTTTGGTAGATGTAGTAGTCTACCTTCTTGAAACTTAACGTTTTCGATTCTGATTGTCGTGCCTTTGTCCTCAACGTGCTTGTTGTATGTGGTCTTTGTTTTACTGTAGTTCATATGAACATCAACTTTTTTTTTTCATTCTGTTTAAGAAAAGGAGAGGAAAACGGACAGGAATTAATTTTCTTTTTCCATACATAGAGTAAGGGAGCCCAGTGAAACAAATCAGTTGCATTTTATAGGAAAGAGGACAGAAAATGCACAATTTACGTAAATACAAGTTACAAAGACAATTTTTCATGGTTTATTCAAGTAGCAGAAGTCTAGGATCCGTTTTTTTTTTCATGAGACGAGCTCACAAAGACATCCATTTGAAAATCTATTGATTCCATATCAACTAAATTTTATCTCTAATTTGCCCATTGAAACCGTCAAATACACTGTCAGTTGACTATCTAATTTACATCTTGGCCCATCCGATTGTGAATAGGGGAGACTAATGACTAAGTTATGGCGTTTTCAAGTGGCCTGTCTGTCGGTAACACACGGTCGCTCACGAGCTTTGATAATACCTCCTTTTTTTTTTTTTTTAAATTTCTGTTAGGGATTTTTCGCAGGGCCTTCGGCTGTCATGATCACAAATAATTGAGAAGAATAATGAAAAAGAGAAATACAGAGCAGAACTTTTTGTTTCGTGCTCGCAATTAGTTCTTGCCCGAAGATGTTTAGGTTTTGGCTGGACGCTTAGTATCTTGTTTTTCATTTGTATGGAATTGTTCTAGGAAATTTATAGAAAAAAGTGAGAGACTCTTTTATTTTAATGCTTTTTTTGGAAAGAAAGAGAGAAAAAAGAATGAAAGAAAAGGAATGAAAAAATAAAAGAAAGGGGAAAGAAAAGAGAAGAAAAAAGATAAGAAAAAAAGAAGAGAAATAAAAGAAAAGAAAAAAGGAAAATGAAAGGAAGAAAAAGGGGAAAAGAAAGAAGGAAAAGGGAATGAAGGAGAGGAAAAGGGAAGAAAGAAGAGGAAAAGATAGAAAGGAAAGGGGAAATAAGAGAGTAAAGAAGAAAAGAAATAAGGAAACAAAGAAAGAAAGAAAGGGAGTGATAGAAAGATAAAACAAAGAAAAGAAAGGAATGAATGGAAAGGGAAAGAATGAAAGGAAGAAAAGGGAAAGAGAGAAGAAAAAAAAAGGAAAGTAAAAGGAGAGAAAAGAGAAAAAAGAAAAAAAGAAAGATATGTAGAGAAAGAAAGCGAGAAGGTAGAAAGGAAACTAAAAGAGGAAAAAAAGGGAAGTGCCTGCTCTGTGGCTGAATTATTGACGTATTTTCGACCAAGGCCAGAGGGTGATGTTCGAGCTCAGGCAAAAACCTACATTTCTTGGACACGTACCTACTCCCCTTAAAAAACTGGCGTAACACGGTCTTTTTATTCCCAATTTCCTCCATTCGACCTGACCAGAGCTGAGTAAATGTCGAGAAAAAAGAAAGAGGGAAGTCAAAGGGGAAATAATAGGAAGAGAGCAAATAAATGAATAAAGATAAAATCAAAAAAAAAAAAGAAAGAAAGAAAGGAAATAGAATGAAAGAGAGATTAAAGAGACAGAAAAGGTGTGGAAAAAAAACTAAGAATGAAATCAGTTGTGAAAACAGACAGATATAGAGAGAAAGATAAAAAGAGAATTAAAGAAAAAGTTTAAAATTGTGTATTAACACTTTTTTAATTGTCCTTGCACCCTTCATGCGACGAATCAATCCTCAATCATGCAGCCAGTAAATCCCAACTGAATATTAACAATCCAAGATAGGATCAAAAGCTTAAACGCTTTCCCCTTCTGTTTTTTATTCAACGTTTCTGTTGTCTTTTTTCTCTCCGATCTTCTATCTAAAGCGACCCTGTCAAGCGCATATTTCCTTGTATTTATGGGAAACTCCAGCTTGGGCGTTCTCGTTTTTCTCTCGTTGTTGTTGAAGTATTTTCTGCCTTTTTTTTCTGTCCTTTTACCTTTGGTCAATTTGGAGTGTTTGTTTGTTGGTTTGTCAGTTTGAAGAAGACGTGGTTGACGTGGCTGTGAGGGTACGACGCCCGTACCAATCTTCACCATTTTCCTTTGGTAAGCATCGGAAACCATCAACGACCTCCTTAACCCCTTCCAACGTCTCAAATGTTCACCTCTGGCCATCCCAATCGGAAAAAGGTTACATGAACTAAAAATGACCGACCAGTGAACAGTGCATCTTTCTTTCTAAGATTTTTGAAACTTTTATTTTCTTTTTATTTCTTCCTTTCTTTACAAGTTTTTCTTCCTAAGCTTTTTTCATTCATTTTTACAAACTTTTTCTTTCTTTATTTTTTTCTCTCTTTCTGAACATATCTTTCTTCCAGTGGTTCTTCTTTTAATTTTTTTTTCTAAATTTTTCAAACTTTTATTATTGTGTTTTTTTAATCATTTTTTCGAAGACATCTTTTTTCTTTCTTTCTTTCAAATATTTCTTTCTTTCTTCGAAGACTTCGATCTTTCTTTCAAAGATTTACTCTCTTTTCATCAAAGCAGATATTTAATTGACATCAAACTCTAGTCCGAGTTGACTTTATTTCCTTCTGAACAAGAACAAGAACAATCCTCACCTAATTTAGCAACGCAAACTCTTCACTGTTTGTCTTTCCCATCACATTCAACTCAACCGATGTATAAAGTTAACATTTCCTAACCATAATCCGAAATTACAACCAAGGCAGCCTACTTACCAACTGAGCCAAACTGACAAGTTTTATGTATCTATTAATTTGTTTATATAAAAGTTATTATATAATACCAAAATTGCAGTAATCGTCTGTAGTTGGAACAAAAATAGAGTTCTCCCCGAAAAGAACCATGGTTGTATTCTTTCTTTTCGAAACTGAGTACGTATTAATTAAACGAGAGCAAAGAAATCTCTGTATAAAACATATACATTTATGTACATGTACGTACGCATTTTTCGTTGGAGTGTGTGTACTAGGTAAGTGTAGAAATTCATTGCATTTTTCCTTTTTTTAGTGCCATTATTCAGTTCAAAGTATTTTCCTTTGATTTCAATGAATTATGACAACATTCGCTTAAATCGGGCATTCCATCTCCAGAGAACGTTCCCAGTTTTGATTCGATAAATTCTCCGATATTTGGAAATTACTGAAACGGCCGAACGGAGACGTGCGTTACATGAAGCGGAACAAGAGATAGCCTAAAGTTGACAGGGCTGGAGAATACACTGTGCGTGGATAGACTTCCCATTGCAGGTGCATGATCTTTTGCTGTGTTGTTTTCGCAACGTATTTGTGTATGTGTGTGTGTGTGTGTGTGAGAGAGAGAGAGAGAGAGAGAGAGAGAGAGAGAGAGACAGAGAGAGACAGAGAGAGAGAGACAGAGAGAGAGATGTATACAGACGTGGGGTTGTGATTTCGAAGGCTGATTTTCAAAGAAAGGCGTAAAAAATGCATCCCAGCAAGACAGATTGCTGTTCCTCACTTTTTTTTCTTCTTGCCCCTAACAGCCAGTACATTCGCGAATTTGTAAAATCACCAATAACCATGTGATATAATAATGTGTCTGTATTTGTTTATAACCCATGTAACTTACACGTTTCCGGCCGTGACCCGACCGAAATTTCTTCTTTTCTTCTCTGCCTCCTTTTTCGATACTCCATCGTTTGTACTTATTTCCCTTTCCCCACCACCCCCAGTATTTTATTGAACCGCACCCACAGCACCCTCTAGACCCTTTCCATTCACCCTGTCACAGCACTGATGATTCGACCCTTCTGTTGTCAAATCTCCCGCAAAGGCACTCAAGTCTTTATCAATGAGCAAAGCAGGCAGATAGGCGTACACCCCGTATATACGGGTAGGTGATAATCTCACCACGTTCAAATCAACGTTAGCCGGATTTAGTACGGGCCAGTTCCACCTCAATACATTACACTGTTTACCCTGCCTTTTTATTCGGTATCTTAAAAAAACAAACAAATATCTCCTGTCCGAATTCTCAGTGGTTCTACTTTTTGCGATATTTCATCTTCTCCAAAAATTGATATTTCCCTACTTCCCCTTGAATTGTACTATGGTAGCCTTTCAAATATTTCCCACGCGTATGCCTTGTTTTGATTTTTCGACTCAGTCTTACGTTCACTTTTGGCAATACTTTCGATCGAGGTATTTTCAATCTTAAAAAAGATGTAAAAATGAGTCAAGTGAGTTGATTCGATTTGTGGTAATCATGGACTCTTCCACTTAAAAGTAACTCGGATAAAAATCATCTCCTACTTACCAGTTTAAACAATCGGCTATTCCACTGAAACGAGTTTAGAAAGAAATCATCTAACAGAATTCAAATAAATGTAGTCCCAGCTTCTCAAGAAAAAAAAAAGAGGCGAAAATAGCTTTGTTTTGGAACAGGCAATTATAGAGGCAGCGCACGTCCATTTCCTCTCTCTTCTACAAACCAGTCTCCTGAAGATCCCACCACGACAATCTCAGAGGACTCAGCCTGACATACCATCCTAGCCACTTTTGGGGTCTGAAATGCTCAGATTCTTTTCCATTCATCAGTTAATGATGATCACTCTTTTGTCTTTTTGGTCAGGAATTTCATGTAATCCCTAAAATTTTTGGAAAATCCTACCAAAGTATTTTGACACCTATACATGAGCAAAACATCTCTTGGATTTTGACCCCAAAAAGTGAAAAGATTTCCCTTCGATCTCTACACCTAAAAATAAAAAAATATATCTTCGACTTTAGCTCCTAGAAGGAAAAAAAATAATCTTCCCTCGATTTTGACCCCAAAAAATGAAGAAAAAAAAATTCCCCAAAAGATTGGAAAAATAGTTCCTTGATTTTGGCTCTTAAAATAATTTGAAAAATAATTCCCCCAAGATATTCCCTGAAACAACCCAACATTTCAAACCCTGATATAGACATAAATTTTTTCTCTGCTAAAATTGAATAAGAAATCTTGAGCCTTAGAAGTGAAAATAGTTTCCCCTAGATTTTGAACCCTTGAAGTGAAAAATATAATCTCCTCAGCGATTCTGACTCCTAAACGTAGACACAAATTATTACCCTTGATTTTGACCTCTTAGAGGGCAACCCCCTTCGATTTTCCCCTTAAGAGTAAGAGAAAAATTTCCTCTGATTTTGACTCCTAAAAGTGACGGAAAAGACATCCTCCCCTGTTTTAGATCCCCAAAATAGAAAAAAAATCCACTCAATGTTGACTTTCGGAATCGGAAAAAAATCTCCTAAATTATTACCCCTAAAAGTATCAATAACATCTCCCTCCTCGATTTTGACCCTTAAGACTGAAAAAGAAAAAAATCCCCCGCGAGGTGAAATTTTTTTCTTCAATTTTGACTCCCTGAATTGAAAAAAGACCCTTCCGCAAGTGTAAAATGAATTTCCTCTTGATTTTGAACCCCCCAAGTGAAGAATTCCATCATAATTTGACCCCTAAACATAGAAAATGAAATTTCCTTACCGAATTTGATCCTTGAAAGTGAAAAATAAAAGTTCCCTCTTGGTTTTGAACCCTAAGTGAGAAGAATAGTCCCGTGTTTTGGAAGAAATAATTCATCAATGAAATAAAGTATAGTAACATTTTTCAGCGATACTTTAACTGCACTACATAAAAATACACACTAATCTAAATAGCACTATCCAAGTCTCAATATAAGGTTATGTTAAAAATGTCTTAGCTTCTTTTCAATTAGGGAACTCAGCCTCACGTCGCATTTTGATTTCGAGAATCAATTTGAAAAAAAAAAGAATAAAAAGATGTTTTTCTATTACATCATTAAACAATAAAATAATTTTAGCGAGATGAATTATCATGCAAGTAGATCAGCCTAGATTGAGCTCCCAAAAAACATCTATTTTTCAAAAACATTAGTCGGGCTCACATCCATATTCACAGAATATTATTTGAGTTTGTGTTGGATAGATTTGGTGGTTGGCGAGTACATATAGGCCGACGGACAGGATTTTGGCGAATCGTAATAAGATGCAACCAATTTTCGATCGTATATTGCTAGGTATTCAAAGCCTAAAACGCTGGTTCGGTTACCTGCCAAGGAGGCTTGATCAATTTTTCAATCTTTTTTCTCCATTTGTTCGCATAAAAATTTATCATGCACATATATGATTTATGATGCTCACGGCCTCACCATTACCGAACGTCGGTGATCTTCGGTCTAATTCTTAATCCTGTAGCTCTGATTTCTCACTACAGTAATGGAGAATGATGAGCCCCGTGAAAAAAAATCAGCAAACAAATTTTATCATTTGTGTTAGAAAAAAAAAAAAGGGCATAACCTGCCGCATTTCTGAAAGCGGGTTCAAATATCATAGCTTCGATTTCTGTAAATGGAGTCAAAGAGAAATCATCTGATGAAGATCTGACTGGTTGTATAGCATTTCCATGTGGCATCTTCCACAAGAAGGTCTTAAATTGTTCGGACCCAGATCAGTGCACTGAATATCGTTTGAACAGCTCAGCAAAGACAAAGGTACTTAACTTCTTCCAGTTTTTATGGAAAGAGCTCTTCTGAGGAGCCAATATCCAGTCGCATGTGTGTGGGAGGAAAATTTTGTTAGGTACCCAGTCTAACTTTGTTACTGGGATGGAGTGAAGAGGAAATAGATATAATGCCTTTATTGTCCAAAGTACTAATAGCACCAGAAGCTGTTGTATAGCTAGTCAAGTGCCCCTGTAGCACGACAGAGAAAATCAAACATTCCAGTGTGTATCAACGAATTGTTTTAGTTGACTTAACATGCGTAGAACTTCGTGGATGTGGAGCCAATACTGAGGTTAGTTTTGTTTATTTAAGAATTCCTACAAATAGTTCTCTCCTATTCACCTATCAGTTGTCCGAAAAAAATCATTTCGTGTGACTGAAATAAAAAGAATTCTTGAAAAATATCAATAAGTGTTGATTGAAAAAGATCGTTACAAAGTCTGAAGTATTGCGCCAAAATTTTCCTAACGACTTGTTTGTTGCTATGGCAGCTCAGCTATTGTCCTCAAACAGTCTTAAAACGTATGTGAAAAATTTCAAAGCCTCCTTTCACACTTTTGATACCACATTTTGATGAACACATACATTTCTATCGAATTTTCTAACTCATTTGCACTTCAATCACTGAAATCATCCTCTGCAAAGTCTATTGTATTTTTATTGCTGAAAATATATGCATATTCTACCCAAACTACATAATATTGTGCATTCAGTCTATCTATATAGTTTCTACAGTGAATATCTGTATGGTTTCTAGAGTGAATATTGAATATTAGGACAAAATACCATATGGAACAGTTACCATGAATTCCGCCATCATGGATTAAAAAATGAAAACAAGTGAAATTCTATAAAATCTTCACTGGGATATCTTGTGGAAGTTTCATAGAGTATACACAAAGAGGAGGTTAATCACTATAGCCTAAAGGACTGATAGTTAAGATTGAAAACTCCTTGTTTTGACGACAGCTTTCATCGAAATCTTAAACGAAGTCTATAGAGAGCATGTCGACTAAATTTGTCTCTGAGTTGCTGGCGTTGTATACTAGATTTGATCCTGTATATTGAATCTAATGAATTATGAAACCATTATTCCTATCTTTACGCATGTTGTTGAAGTTTTCCTAATGCAGGCTGGTTCAAAAGTCACTTTCCGATTTCTTTTACTTTAATAGAAAACAAACAAACAAAAAACATTTTCCTTGCTGCTAACACTTATTTTCATGCATGCAACATCTTCCATAATTAAGTATTATCAAAACAATCAGTTTATTTATTATCAAAGACCCCTTTTCCTTTCTTCAAGTATACATTTATAAAGAGAGAGAGAGAGAGATTGCACAAACATCCATTACTGTCGGATTATTTGAGGAGTAACAGATTTCTGCAGCTAGCTTGGCCATCCGCTTCAAATTGTTTGGGACCTGCGATTCAATATATATATATACATATATATATATATATATATATATATATATATATATATATATATATATATATATATATATATATATATATATATATATATATATATATATATATGCACTGGCAGCCATACTATCAGGATAATCCTCTGAATGGACGGTAAACCCATACAACCAGTGGTGTGTCCAGGGCCTTGGCTTTGACAAACGCACACATACACATGCATATTTTCAAATGTTTATTAATGCAATATAAGCTTTCCCATGGGTATAATGTTTTACAAAGAGTTAGATTTTGCGGTACTATGGGCGAATTTTTCTTGTTTGGATCATCAGTTGTTCACTACGAAACTGTTTCGGGGATTTGAAAACAAAGCAGTTATATTAACATGGCTCCCCAGTAGAGTTGATCAAACAACACCTCCCCTCAAGCTATGATTTTAATATTTAGCTTTCATTTATCATTTTTAGGGCTGTGTCATAATACATACAGTAGTTTTATACAGGGTTTTATCAAAGGTATTGTATATGAATGCTATTTTTGACAACATACCATTTAAACTTTTGAAACAAAGGGATTACTTAAGTAAAATAAAATGGATTTGACGATGAAGGATTTGTAAGCATAACAACAGACGTGGCACTATTGAATGTTCACACATGTGAAAATTAAATCAGATTTGTCGGGTTTAATTTTTGAATCCACGCAAACCAACTGATGATATCATCTTTAAGAATACTAGTCAGTCAGAAAAATTCTTTGAGGTAATTTTCTTCAAAGGGCTTTGCTGCGATTTGCATCACTTATAGTTACCCTTGGTATAAAGCGTCGACTCTGCCATACGCACATTATCATTCCTGTTCCTCTATGGGCCTAAAAATAAAAAGGTCTATTTTGATACGTTTTGTATCCATGTGCTATACATTATGCCAATAGCCTAAACAGAATAACATATATCAAAATACTATCCTGAAACAAAATAATCAGCGAAATGTAAGAATCATAGTTTGAGGGGGGCGAGGCTTGATATGCATTGCTGAGGAATCAGGGTGAAAAAACTTTTGTTTTTAAATCTCCGAAACAGTCGCATGGTAAACAACCAATGATCCTCACAAGAATTTTTCACTCATAGTTCTTTATAGTTTTAAAGATCTAATTCTGCGGAAAAAAAGTTGAACATCTTTTGATTAAAAGTTATTTGTGAATAACTGACTTATATGACATGAATAAAATAATCGAATTAATGGAAGTAAAAACGATTCATACACGTGAGATCTATAGTTGAAATTTCCGTAATAACAACCTGAGTGTTTAAAGACTGGGAAAAATTCTATCATAATAAATGAACAACTTTATTTTTCTAGGAACATCCTTGGTGCTTAGAGCTGTAACCTTTCCAGACTATACATATATATCAGTGATTTTTTTTATTAAATGTTTTACGGGCCTATTTGTGTCCTTGTATACAAGTTCTGTGACCATGTGACGCAAATTAAGGATATTTTTTCGATACAAATTTTGTTGGAAGTTCTGCTATGAAGAAGCAACATAAGTCAATAGATTATCCTATCTTCGTCTATGTTGGCATATCAATATATTTTGGCTTGTGGACATTCGGGTTTTTAAAGATCTTTACAGCGTCTAATCATCTCTCAGGAGGAACCCCTTAAGACTCTTTATCTCGTTCAAAGCTTTGCCTGATCCAAACCACCATTACAATCATAACAATTTATAGATCTGAACAACCAATATCTATGTTACATTCGTTACCACTGCTATAAAGCTGCGTCTATGAAGAAAAACATCGCACATCCTCGAAACTTGATATTTGCCGACGTTGCAGATATCTGTTACAATAATTGTATCAGAAATGCATTACTTAAAGTGAGATTGTCGAAGTGTTCTTTATAAATCCGATGCATTGGAAGCAATCCTCACGCTTATAGTTAGTAGTCAATGTACTAAAAATATTATTTTGTGTAATTTTTCATGCGACAAAAGTATGAGTACATTTGAATTCGACATAGTGAATCAATATTTTTCCATAAAAATTCAGTAGGCTGTGTAAAGATTTGAAATCTTTGTTGCGCACATTAATTTCATTTGTGTACAGGTTGCATAATGTGCGTCCACACACGCACACAGCTTAGAGAGAACTATGACTGGAATCAGCCTCATCTATCGGTCAGTGCCCAGAAATCAATGCAATCTAAAATATTGCCCTTCGGCTTGAACCTTATGCTCTTTCTAATAATGTCACGCCTTTTAAGGTTTATCAACTTTCATTACCGATTTTTTCAATGTAACCTTTGAATTTACGGCTATCTTTCAAAAGCCCAACCCTCAGCTCAGCATTGTTTTTATATCTCCTTATCTAAGACGATCACAACCACCTCCTTTAAGTTCATTACGATTATTATTATCATTATCATTATTATTACTATTATTATTATTATTATTATTATTATTATTATTATTATTATTATTGCTAAAGTTTTATATCATTTTTTTTTCTTGCTTTGAGGGGTAGGCGTGATTATTATACAAACTGTCTCTAATAACAATCTTCATTTCTTTTCTTGCAATCTAGCAGCGTTGGCACAGAGAATCTCCTGCGGCCATTGTGGTTGACCAAAATGGCTTCCGAAAACAATCAAACGTGCAGAGTTCTGTATACAGCGCCATCTGTGGTCGGCGGGGCATAATTAGAACGCATGCTGTGACGAGGGCGTTTGTCCGATTACTCGTTCGCCACTGCTTGACATGGAACGGAAGTCGCGACACCGATTCCAACAGTAATCATTTCGGTAATTGAGTCGCTCTTGGAGGCAGGATGGCACAAAAAACAAAAACAAAAGAAAAAAAAACAAACAAATAAAGTGAAAAAGCGTTTTCTTCTGAAATTACGTAGATTGGGCACTAAAAAGACGCTTGGTGTTTTAAGGTTTCTGCCTCTCTTACCGTGGAATTGTCTCGAATGATTCGACACTTTCATCATCATCAGCAGCAGCCTTTTAAAGTCCGTCGTTGGGCAGCTGTCTTGTGATATCACTATGCAATGTTGAGCATGATTCTCTAATTTGTACGTTGCATAATTTTCGATTTGAGGGTCAATATTGGAGTAAGGCTCCATGTTTCTACTCCATAGGTGACTATCGGGTGGACGCATTGGTGGCATCCACTTCTTTTTAGAACTGATCGGATTTTCGTATTCTTGGAGGTTGAGTTTGCTCTACCAAAAGTTTGCCGTCCAAGGGTGATTCATTGCTTGATTTCTCCTTCTCTTGAGGATTTCATGAAGATTTGTTCTCGTAGGTAGATGTAGTGGTCAACTTTCTTCGTTTCTGTGTTTCTGATTTTGATTGTTGTGTGTTTGCCTTCAATATGTTTGCTGTACATATTTGTTTTACTGACACCAACTTCCTTGCTCTCTCCATTCAGTTCATCTAGCATGAGTTAGAGGTCATGAAGGTTCTCAGAAAAAAAAGATGATGTCGTCAGCAAATCTGAGGTTGCTTAACCATTCGCCATCTATTCTGATTCCCTTATTTTCTCAGTCTAATTTTCTGAAGATCATCTCGAGAAAGATATCACCTTGTCTTATCCCTTTTTCAAGCTGGAATAAATGAACTACTGTGACGGTATACATGTTGTAATACTCTGACATAAACAAGGTCTACACCTTGTCATGGCATCATATCGAATGAGCAATTGTTGGGTAGATTTACATTCTATTTCTTTGTTTCTCTAGCCTATTTATATACCGATTATACACAATCTTCAATACTTGAGATTCGCAGTTAATTGAATATATCCTTTTCTTTCTATCCTGCTATCTATTAGCACTTTCCTTAGTTTTAAATTTGCCTACTAAGTCTTTAATAGATTTCTGAGCCCAAATATCTTTTTAATATTTTTTCTTACTAGCAGATAGTTAGATTCCAAACTCATTTACACACGTCAGCATATCCACTCAGATATTTTCTCTGGCATATATGCATATCAGTTGATTTTTGAGCTGTCTCACAAAATGGTATTCTCCTTAATTATTTGCAATGCTATTTAAAGAATCTCACGATATCATAAACCCATGCATGATGCTTATTTACGCTTGCACAACTCAGGTATGTATCGATATTTTTTCATTTTGCCATTGCAATACGAAAAGATAATAATAATAATAATAATAATAATAATAATAATAATAATAATAATAATAATAATAATAATAATGATGATGATGATGATGATGATAAAGCTGTACGCCCCAGAGACGATACAGATAGACTTATAAGATAAGGAAAGAAGAGGACTCTGCAGACTATGTCTAAATGGACAAAGCAGGATGAGAAAAATATGTGCAAGCAAGCAATGAAGATATTATGCAAAGCGCTCGAAGCAGTGCAACTAACAAAAAGAAGTAGGGAAAGAAGTCGTAGCAGATGAGACAACGGAGGAGGAAAACTGGGAACAGAAACAATTAAGCAGTGGATTTGAAAGACAAATATCGTAGACGAACGATCGTTAATATGGCCACATGGAGGGAAACCTGAAGAGAGAAACAGAATCGTTCATGATGGCAGCTCAACACAAATGCATCAGGACAAACTATGTCAAGATTAAGATCGACAGAACCCAAACAAACAGCAAATGCTGCCTATGTTGAGAAAGTGTACAAAAACAAACACGACAGGGCAGCAGTTATACACTGGGAACTAAGCAGACGACAAGGATTCAACCATATGGACAAATGATATCAGTACTATCCGGAGACAGTACTGGAAAATAGAAGCCACAAATTATTCCAGGACTTTGACATCCAAACCAACCATCCCATTCGAGCTAGGAAAATGTCAGAATTTGGCAACAGAGCTGAGAAATTGGGGAATATAAAGGTTAGGGTAGTACCGATGATAGCACTTGGAACTATGCAAAATGAATTGAAAACAAGATTAGAGGAGCTGGAAATGAGGAAAGATGGCAATTAGTGTGAAACTGCAGCTGAAGTCTTCTACGTCGAACATCTGGCAACTAAATAATAATAATAATAATAATAATAATAATAATAATAATAATAATAATAATAATGATGATGATGATGATGATGATGGAAACTGATCGTGAAAAAATCTCTCTAACGCCTAATTCCCATTATGTCTGTTGTAATAGCCCCTTTGAACTTGTACGTAACGATCTCAAGAACGTTCGGATTTAACACCTTTCACCACCAATGGAACTGGCCATTATATACATGAACGGCTTCGTGGCCCTTCACGGGAACCGACTGAAATCGGAAAGTAGATCATATTTCAGATGTCAGTCGAGTAATTTTTTGCAGCTTCCCTCCTCCTGGAGTCTACTAACAAAGATCAACAATTACGTGATCTATGAAATGTTCTCTAACCATCAAGCACAGGAAATGTAAAAGATGCTCATCTCTTTTCAGCAATAAACAATTTTTTGGCGCATTCCCTGAAGAGATAACTATTGTCATAGAAATAATTGATGATGAAAATCGATTGTTGCAAAGAGACTCTGATTCCGCTTTTCTAATATCTTTGAAAATGCCTGCCTGAAGAGGAAATTGTTTATCTCCTACTTTGAACGTGAGTAAATGGTACAAGACTGTTTGAAAGACTTTTTAGATTATTGAATATTTCTCTACAGATTTGCTGTAATAAACATAATAATTCTGTGATTTCATGTATAATTTCACATTTCCTAAAAGACATTTCTGTATTGACCGGTATTCATGTCACACATTTTAAAAGGACCTTCCCACGGTTGGTGGAATACAGATTGTTATGTTTTCAAACAAATTCCTGTTTGCTTCAATTCTTGTTGTTGTTGCTTGGATAAGCCAAGCTCCTTAGATTGTAGACCAAAGAAAGGGAAAGAAAGTTTAACTAAAAAAGTTTAAATTCATAGGAAATTTCAATAAGTTTTGATCGCTTCTCCTCCTGTCTCTCCCAATTTGAATGAATAAATAAATACATTCAGCTCTTGAGTTTCTGGATAAACTCATACGGATTCCGAATGGCGTCTCTTTCTAGCTATAACTTCGTTCCGTTATTTGTTATTTTTTATCAAGTGTTCAAGGCCAGCGACCGGTCATTCATCCCAAGACAATAACGACGAGTCAATAGGGAAAAAGGGAAATATGCGATATTTCTATCCTATTTTCCCTATTTATCACGTTGAATGAATATCAGAGAGGCACTTGCCATCCTCTAAATGGATCAACTGACCACAAAAAAAAATATGCTGTCCCTGCTTTTTCTCTCTCTCTCTCTCTCTCTCTCTCTCTCTCTATTCAACATTATTGCCCCTCGGCCATTTCATTTGCGCGTGATGCAAGCCCACTCACGTGTTCGATTGCATTCTAGCTAAATGCGAAGAATAGCTGGGCAGTAGGTTGGGCGCTTCGTAAAAACGCTACCACTCACACATAGTGAAACAGAAAACACATACATACACACACACACATACATGAGTGTGTACACTCGTTCAAGCTCTGACAAGTGGACAGCTTCTCTCCAGGATGCGTTCGTAAACACGCGGGTATATAAATGAATGCATGAACGCGACGTAGAGGAAAAAAGAAGGAGAAGAAAAAGAATTAAAAAAAAGGAATAAAAGATTTGTAGGGGGTGCGGAATTGAAATTTGGTCTTTCTAAGAAGCAGCAGAGACACTGTCTGGTTAGCACGTGACTTACAATGTAACGTCATGCAGCCGTAGACATCTTAACGACAAAACTTGCCTTTGTGGAACGTTTTTATCGCAGCCATCAATTATTGCAGAATTTCAAATCACTTTACAGTTTTGATTTAACACAATTTCATCATCATCATCATCCCCAAAACACACACACACACACACACACACACACACACACACACACACACACACACACATGTGTGGTACAAATCAGGCTAGCAGTATAACATAATATAATAATACATCAATAATATAAAGCCACTTCTGAAATGCAATGGATTTATTTCATCGAGTGCTCGACACATACAACTTTTTACTCTTGAAGTTAAGTTGTTTTAGAGTATAGCTGGAAATAAATAGTAGATTGTGGATTCGCTACACAAACTAGCTCATGTTTCTAGCCTCTTAGGAGGGCAGAAACATGAGCTAGTTTGTGTAGCGAATCCACAATCTACTATATATATATATATATATATATATATATATATATATATATATATATATATATATAATGGGATTTTATGTATGTCTGCGTGTTGTGACGTATAGAATATGTTGTAATAAAGCAATTAAATTAAGTTGGTCTGATTATTATGATCATGAGTGTGTATACAGTCCTCTCTCTTTCTTCCACTCTCTCCGTATACACTCGTGTGTGCACGCGTATATTTGTGTTTCGAATGGACACATAAACACATGTCTGCACACGAATAGATAGATAGCTAGATGCATAGATATAAACACACTTAGATAGACAAATAGGTAGATAGATAGAAAGATAGATATAAACAGACTGAGATAGATAGATAAATAGATGAGAGACACTACGTATATTTTTGACTTGTGTATAGCGTGCGAGTTGGAGAAGATGTATGGCCTTAACCGAGCGTTAGACATGTAATGAAATGTAATCCAATGAGATTTCGATCATCCACTAGATTCAATGACGCAGTATCTACGTATAAGAAGATTTGTTCCAAAATAATCCCTTCCCTTGTAAATGTACATATCCCAGCACTTTTCAATTATTCATACACATCGAATATCAAATAGTGAGAATTCCGAAGCAAAATTCTGGTGATAACTTTGTTAGGATAGGCTTATTGATTCCCCACTTACTGCCGTATTTCCGAAAATGATTCATGAACTGACATAAAATATTCTGAAAAAAAAATTCTATTTCTAGATCTTTTCTATTGATCTATAACTTTCATCATCATCATCATCATCATCATCATCATCATCATCATCATCATCATCATCATCATCATCATGTGTTTTTTTAGTCTGTCGTTTGACATTTCCCAGAATTCGCCAGATCTCTCTATCATGGGTGTCGTGAAGCCAATACCTTCTGCACTTATCTAGTTAGTCTCCCCATCTTGTATTCTGCCAGCCTCAATTTCGACTTAGATCCCTGGGGATCCATCTTGTAAGTTTTGATGTCCATTGGTTGTCTGCCATTCTTGCAGCATGACTAGCCCATTGCCTTTTGAGTTTTCAAATGGATTTCATGATGTCTCGGACTCACTAATGTATTGTGCTGTCTTACGATCTCTCCATAGAGTCACTCTCTGGGGGATACCTTGGTTGTATACCCTTCTTTTAGGACGAGTGAAGGTTGAACTTGCTGGAGTGATTTTTTTTTTTTTTTTTTTTGATTTTCCTCTTCTTTTCGGCATTCATGGAGATTCGTTGTCCTAAGTAGATGTAATGGTCTACTTTTTCCAGTTCTGTGTTTTTGATTTTGATCGTTCTAACGAAGGTGGGGTGGGGTTGAAGAGAATGGATCCACTGTGAATCTCAAAATTTAATTATTTTACTACAGAAAAATAATAAAAATTTGAAAACTCAAAAAAAATTCAAGTCAATACATACCGGTAAAGAGTTCATAAAAAGATTCTATGTATAGATTCAAGAAAATAATTTCGTTTTTATTATTTGTTAGAACATGGCCTCAAAGTAGCGATAAAGCATTAAAACTATGTTTGAAACGAATAGAATTATACGTACATATAATAACCCCATTTTGAACATATATATGATGATTCTATTTTGTCATTAAGACTTACATTAATTTCTGACCACTGGCTTATCATTTCGTAATCATGCATTTGTAGACCAAAACCGTTTACAATACATTACAATGTATCTTTTTTATGCATGAAATGACCTTATTCTATCAGTAATGCATGCATTAATTCCTGAACACTTACATCTTATTTCTTCCCGATTTTCGAACCATTTCTATTGCTAAGCTATTTAGAATGAATTCCTGTGCTAAAATCAAGAGCAATGTATTTACATAATATATATGATAGCTTTGTCTTGTCAGTAACGCATTAATCCCTGGGCACTGATATCCCTCTTGAAGTAAAATAAAAGAGAATGAAAACTGACAGACAAAATACCACAACCGCTGCTCTGCCTCCCCCACAACACCTCAAGTAAATGTAGAAGATACATCATCAGCCTTTTAGCGTTCGTCGTCAGGCACAGACCAACCCAAAGATTCGCTGGACTCTCTAACATGATCATCACGGATCCAGTACTTTCTGGATTTTTCTAGCTTGTCTCGCCATTTTGGTTTCTGTCGGCCATTATGGGGGATACTCGTTGCGATGTCCAGCAGTTGTCGGACAGTCTTGTGACATGTCCAGCCCATTGCAATCTGAATTTTCTACTTCAATGATATCTCCGCCTTCTGCCTTTTCTCTAATATACTGTGCGGTCTTACGATATCTCCATGTGAAGTTGATCATAATTCTTTCGTAAACATGTTGCCTGGTCCTCATTTGAAGGTCAATCTTTTGGTTAAGTTCCATATTTCAGCTCCATAGGTGACTATCGGTAGGATGCATTGATTACATAACCCTCTTTTTCGGACTAATAGGATGTGTTCCTGAAAGTCATGCTAAGATTTTTTTTAATACAGTCTTAACGCTTAAATATTGTAAAACAATTCTTTACCTGAAGATTCACAAAACTCAGTGCTTCATCATCAGTTTTTTCTCTCGACATCTGAAGTTGTGAGTTTGTTAGTATTAAAAAAAAGACTTGTGGTTTTGGCGTTGAGGAGTACCGGTAATTCAAGTTGTCAGCGATAAGAATCCGTTTTTTGGCCTTTTCTGTCTGTATCATCATCATCATCATCATCATCATCATCATCCGCAGCAGCAGCAGCAGCCTTTTAACGTCCGTCGTTGGACATAGATATTTCCCAGGATTTGCCAAACTTCTCAATCATAGGCGTCGCGGAGCCAGTACATTCTGAATTTGTCTAGCTTGTCTCTCCATCTAATATTCTGCCAGCCTCGGTTCCGCATGTGATCTCGGGGGATCCATGTCGTGGGTGGCGTTGTCCATCGGTTGTCAGCCATTCTTGCAAAATGGCCTGCCCACTGCTATTTGAGATTTTTGATAGTTTCTATGATGTCCCTGACTCTTGTCTTTTTCCGTATGTACTGTGCTGTCTTGTGGTCTCTCTATGAGAGGCTGAGCATAATTCTTTCATGTGTACGTTGCATGGTTCTCAACTGGTGGATCTGTCTCTTGGTTATGTTCCATGTTTCAGCTCCATAAGTGACTATTGGGAGGACAGATTGGTTATACACCCTTCTTCTTAGGATTAATGGGATTTTCTTTTTCAAACTACATTCAATTATGATTATTGTTCTGTCTCCCCCCCCCCCCCCGAGCGCCCAAATTCACTGTGTTACTATGGATGAAATCATGAGCGTCTGCTCAAGGGAGAGGTGGGCAATTAGACTCCACAAATCCAGGCGTTTTCTCTATTTGTTGGAACCTCGCTGCAACGAAGAATTACCGTGCAGTACAAATAAGTAACCTCAACACATATAAAGTGTTTATTGTTATCCATTTATAACAGGGTTGCCACTAAGATATTCGGAAAATGTCGTTGTTTCTCTCTCCCTAGCCTGGGGAAACGCTAGCGGATACCCATGGATACAGTTTGAGTGAAATGAAGTTCATATTTGATAAATCCTATCTATGACATCACTGGTTATTACATGAGCATTATCGTTACCCTTATTCGTTACCAAGTCAGATATCTTCGATAGAAAAAAGATTTGGTTCGTATATGAATAAATTTAAGAGACATAATTGAAACCTACAGCAATATTTATTTCTATTTCACTTTCTTTAGGTTCTCTGCCCCCCCCTCTCACTTACTCGCTCTCTCAATCTTTTATTTCGTCTGTAATCAATTCATATAACATTTCACCCCTTCCCTCCCCAAACGGCGCTTATCTTTTCATAAAGAACATTGAGTGATTTATACTCGTCACCAAACAACGCAGGTCACCAAAAGCCAACATTGTTTTATCCAATCCTTATATGGGCAATTGTACTTACTGTCAAGTTTTTGATTGTCGTCGATACACGACGAGATAAAATAATTGTATTTCAATACATTCTTGAACTCCTAATCGGTATATAGCAGAGTGGCGCAGAGGAAGCGTGCTGTGCCCATAACACAGAGGTCCGTAGATCGAAACTACGCTCTGCTAGTAATTTTTTTTTTAAATAAAAGATGACATTCTATTCAATGTTTGGTGAATCTTATTTATTAGCAAATCTGGCTAAAAAAAATTCTAGCTGACAACAATGATGAAAATTAGGAAATTTTTAATCTAGGTATTTCTAACAGTAATGGACAAAATTGAGTCTTACGAAAGAATTTTTCGTAAGGAAGAAATATAAAAATATCTATTGAATAAAGGGCTGTGATATTTCTGCATTCTTCATTTCAAAAGCAAAGCATAGAATGATCATCCACTTCGGTACTTTTTGAAATTTGTATCCAGAACATATTGACTTCTTAAATGTAAAATACACAGATCAAATTAATTTTTTTGCAGGTGTATTGGCTATACTGCGATAAAAGAATATGTAGTCCCAATCTCTACAGAAGGAACTATTTTTCTCTGAATCAAGGATTCGGACTCACAGCCTCAACTTTGAATTCTTACTGGCCTAATGAAAAGTAATGAGCACTCCATGATACATATAGGTCAATCTACGTAAATAATGAACTGTGTGATTTTTCTAATGTTTTTCTGTCCGTAACTATAGCTTCTTCGACTGATACGTCTTTCTAAATAAAATAAAAAGATCTAGAAATGGAAATTCAAATATATATTTCTTCTCGATGATTAAGATAGATAAAGAATGCCCTTCAACCCACTGGCTCACGCAAACACGCACACACGCACACACATACGCTCAAAGAAACATCTGATGTAGATATTTTTACTCTAATTACTTCCATTGTACTTAAAAGTCTCTCCACAGACTGAATTTTTATACAATGTCTTTATCACAGTATTAGTAGACAAGAGTGGATCATAGGGTGTGATGCATAACATATTTCATCTGTGAACTCCGGATTTAGCCAGAGCTCGGAGGGCGAAAGCTGTTTTGTGAGAAATGGTGAAAATTACAGAAATACTTGAATAAAGGTAGAGAAATTGTTCGGTGTTGGTGAAGAATAAGTGTTTTTTATTACTCTGTATTAGAGTGGGGAAGTATGATATATATGTTGGGTGTCTAGACGAGAGTTGGTTCTTTCTATTTGATGAGGTTGTTTTAGAGTGGGGAAATGAGTGTCCGGGTGATATGAATTATTTCTTAAAGAGGTTATGTAGAAATGTGTGTATAAGTGGATTTAGAAAAAAAAGCATGTCTTCAGCCTGCATCAAATTTGCTTCACTTGTATGAGGTGTTATTTTATGTTACTTAGCTATTATTTCTGCCAGTGGTGGTGCTAACTGGAAATTACCTGGCAGTTGGATCATCGTATCGCTGACTGAAACAAAAGAATACTCAATGCACATGCGTCTTTTGGAGACGTGTTCGTGTTTGATTGTGCCTTTTTAGGTCAAGATTTTGGTGTAAGAAATTTCGACGCTGAGCTAAAGCATTTAAATGATTATCCACTATTAAGGCCTATTAGTGTTCGTATATGTATGTGTGTGTGAGAGAAAGTGAATGCACATAGTACATAGTGTATTGGACATAGATTCGTCAGATGTATCTACTGTGGTCGTCGCGGTGGCAATGTTTCCTGAATCTGACTAAATCCTCAAGCCATCTTCTTTTCATTCCGGTCAGAGTTTCGCATATGATCTCTGAGGAAATACATTGTGAGTGGTGATATCCATCGGTTGTCTGTCATTCTTACAATGTGGTCTTTGAAATCTCTGATGGGTCCTATGATACCCTGATTCCTGTTTTTTTCTGGTATACTGCGCTGTCTTGTGAACTCTCCATGTGATATTCAGCATGATCTCTTGTTTACTTTGAATGGTTATTAACTTTGAAAGAGAAATTTGGCTCGAAACAGTGACCACCTCCTTATTCATTCATTCGTTTGTTTTCTTTGAATTATTCATTCAAGTACTTGTAGTTGAAGTATTAGTAACTGTTGTCTTATTTACAGTTGTGATGAATGAGTGGTAGTAGTTTTTGCTGTGGTAAGATTTGTATCTATTTCAGTAGATATGAAGTCAGTTGGATCAAATTACAATCTGATAATAGTAGGCGTGAACATTGAATAACTATTTTTTCTTTCAATATGACTGTGATGTTTAGATTAGATGAATAGTAACATGAAATTTATGAACGCCAGTTGTAAGGCTACGGTTTAGAGTCTAGTATCAATAGTTGCAGTTAATGTTCGACAATTTTTGGTTGTCACATTATTGTAGCCCTTGTGCCAGACCGGGTCAAGCTTAGTGAATAAATATCCACAAACATTCATTTTTATCTCACGCACATCAGAAAATGATCGATGAAAATACACAAGACTAAAGAGCTGGATGCTTATGCAGACCTGTATCTAAGTGTAGTGAGTTCGCATCTCACTTAGTGCCCCACTACACCTTGTGCCAGACTTAGTTGTGAATCATTATAGGTCACATCGCCATGGTTTAGTGGTTAGCAATTTGGTCTAGCAGACAATTATTTATTTAGTGTGTACGATCCTCATTGGGTGATTCCGTAGGATTGTCCTGTACTAAACGAAGTAAATATCTACAATGAGGCGACCAGTCTCTTAAAACACAACCCCCGATGGAATATGAAGGCCGGTTAGGAAACGCTGATTTCTGATATACCATATACCTATACATTATCTTAGTGATCCTTGCAAGTCTCAAGTCTGGTCGAGACTGGGACTTTACGCGTTTTATGACCACTACCTTTGCAGGATAACCGTCGGGATACCTCCACTCTAATCAACCAGTTTAATGTGAACTCAATTAGCAGCTGAGTGCACTGGGGAATTCGCCCAAATGAAGAGTTTTCGAAACTCTTTGTTCATACCAGGAATCGAAGCCATGACTTTCTGTGTGTGAGATAGATGTGGTAACCATTACACTATCCGAGCAGAGATATACCTTCAATACTGAGGAACTAATCTAGATTTAATGAAAGTTGTTCAGATTTTTTATTACAATATTACAGTTTTGGTATTTACTAAGTCTGGCGTAGTCTGGCTCAGGACCATAAGTATAAAGTTCTCACTCACTTATTCGAAATTTAACCAGTGGCATAGCAAGAGTTCTCAGTTCTCAGTTGCATAATATTCCTGAGGCATAATCTGATCAACTCTCCCTCTCGCTTGATTTGACTCACTATACAGTAATAATGGTCAGCTAAACAAGCTTTTCTATCAACCAAAGTGAGGTGCCCAAACTAAAGATTAATTGATATGTTTATGCTCTGGTAGACACCAGAACGTTCCTCTAATTTTCATTGATAGTTTAAATAGAAACTTTAAGTTCTGGGTGTTTAGTCCTCTACTGCTTAGAACTGAATGGCAAAATACGGAACTAAAGCATAGAATGTCCCACAAAAACAACTTGCTCGTAAATAAGAATAGTAAATGAATCCGATTTGCATTTCCCGTTATCTTTATTCATAGATCCATCACTGTCCTTTATGCGAAGCGTGCAAACAAAGCACTCACTAAAGCTACAAAAGGGCCACCCTTCCCGAACATAAGATGGCCATGATCTTCGCTCTCCTGATCCTGTTATTCATTTGTTGTTCGCGCTTGCCAACTTGCGGCCACATTATGCTTTAGTGAACGCTTGGTAAATATGTATCTATTTCCTGTACAAATAACCATTCCCGTTGTCGACCATAATTTACCAACTTTTCTGTTTGAACAACATTATCAAATCCCTCTCCTGCCCCCCCCTGTCTCTCTCCATCTCTGAATGTTTTCATTCATTCTTTCTCCTTTCGTCGCTTTCTTTTCAATTATATACGTATATTCTCTTAAATCTTACAACCAATATTAACATCTTTGTTTCTTCATTTATTGTATAATTTCATATATTTGTCATATTTACTAGTTAGAACTTGTATGCATTACGTGTCCAGTCATTGTGTAAAGTTCAAGTAATTGGCCTTGCACATCATTATTATTGAGTAGTCAGTTCGATCTTAACTGGGTATCCTGTAATTATAGCCTCGCACCAAAAACTGATCTATGCCTAATAATTAACGATTTAAGCCATTTTTTTCTTTGTCCTCTCTGATTTAATTCATTAGTTTTTCCTTCATTCTATTTTCCTAATATACTTTGTTTACTTTCTCATCTTTCTGGCAGTTTGCCCAATTTCCTCTACGTCTTAGTTAACTTCGGTTCATTTCATCAAATCATTTTAACTATTCCGCTTTTTGAGTATTTTTGTTAATTTTCTTTATCGTTGTCTTTACCTTCCCTTTCAGTCCTCATCTTTTTTCTTTCATTAAACGTTGCTCAGAATTTGCCTGCCATTTTCTCTGTTTGATTTATTCTTTCTTGAACACGATCAAACATTGTTTTTCTTTCGTCTCACATCTTCTTAATTTACTGCTCCTTCCCGAATCACCTTTATTCATCTTCCTTCGGCTACTCACTTATTCTCTTCATTCGACCCATTTTCAACGGCTGGTCGTCTTCATCCACAGTTTACCCAAGAGTTCAATTCCCGCCCACTTCTGCTAACCGTAAATAGTTAATCAAATATAGGAACGGTTTGATGACAAGGGATAGCAAAGAGCAGGTGGAAGCTTTGAAATTAAAAGTGCAATCTCTTTTTTTTCTTTTTTTTTAATCGACCTAATTATGTTTATCTTGTGCTTGCTTTTTTTATTGTTATAAAGAGAAAGAAAAAATAAGGCAGAAGTAAACCATGTCATTGATTGAATAATACAAAAAGAAGGTCTCGTTTTAACCCCGCTTGCAACTCAATGTGTATCAGTTACTGACATGCAGATCATAATTCAAAGTTCTGAAGTCCACTCTTGTCACTCTGAAAAAAATGAAGGAAATGCTTCCGAGCTTCCTGTTGTTTTTTATGTTCTTTTCGTTATGATTGGTCCTTTTAAAAACTTGCAAACGACCAAAAATAGCAATTAGTTTGAACCCTGAGTCTATTATTTTTGACTCTTTCGAAATTTGGCTTTTCGCCGTCTCTTGTCAGCAAATCAATATACTCAGAAAGACGAATTAATCTCAAAATTAATGGAATTTCCTGACTAATTATTGTTGTAAAAATAACAGTCGTTTGAATTTACAGCGATAGTATAGAGTTAATGAAAACTTTATCAAGGGAAAGCAAGTGAAATAAAAATAAAAGTTATACGAGTTACAAAAATTACTAGTGATATCTGGCAAAGCAGGACAAAGTTCAAGTGGAGATTGCGTGAGAAGACTTAGTTTTCCGCCAGTCCTTTTAGTAAGGTTTTACTCTGTGGATAAAAACGAATATAAAGAAAGGAACAATGCTACACTGAGAATCATGGAAACGATGTTTTTTCATTGGTAAACAAATGGTATGAATGCGAATCAGGGCCTGTCACTTGACTCGCAGACTTTGGTGATCCGGATCTACCATCATATTTTAACAAGACTGGGTTTATCAGTTGTGAATAAAAAAGACACTGAATGCCAGGCGGTGGACATGGCACAGAGGAAAGAAAGCAAAAAACTGGGAAAATACCAGAACCTCGCTTCGGAGTTGTGAAACATAAAAATTACGACCGGACCCGCAGTTACTGATGCATTGGAATTGTGCCAAATCACTAAAGGTGATTTTGGAGAAACTGACATTTTGTGGAAGCATTGATACTTTCCAAACCACGGCAGTGCTGGTGTCTTGGGGATACTGGTGAAGGTGCTAGGTTGTTGACGAGACTTGCTGTCACTCAGTCTCCAGTGTTCCTCATCTGACATCTGATATGGCGATCCGAATTTCACTATTAGCCTATCATTCTTTTATTTTATGTATGTACACCCACTAAAATGTTCATTCTCTTCATATATTTCATACTTTCTCTTATGAATACATTTCTTTGGTAGTAAATCACTTTAACAAAAACATATTTTTTATTTGCAGGTATTTATATGCTTGTTGTTTGAAAGTAAGGCAATCCCTCCAAAAAATGTCTGTAGTGATTTGATAATGTGGAAGTGAAAGATTCAAGAACAAGAGTGTTACATTTCAATAATCTGTATCATAAAGATAGGCTTGATGCATTTCGCTGAACTTTTGTCGGCGTCTTCAAAGAAACATTTAGCGATGCAGAAAAACTGTAGCTAAAATGCAGTTGTTTGTATGTCTGGACGTAGTACTCAGCTGAAGAAAAAGGGTATGCAGTATTTCTGATGCTGGAGGAGAGCAAGGGAAAAGAGTTATCCTGGATATGAATGAGACAGGGTCGAGCTTGGGATACTTTTTTTGTATTACAACTGGGGTGAGATCGGGAAAGATCATATGTTTTGGCTTTAAAGATGTATGGATGAATATGAAAGGATTAGTCAATACCTCTGGAATTTCCATACGTTTAACTAGTAAATAATAATAATAATAATAATAATAATAATAATAATAATAATAATAATAATAATAATAATAATAATGATAATAATGAGAGGATGGGAGTATGATCCACCGGGAACTGTGCAAGTGACTACATATCGATCATTCAAACTAATGGTATATGCACACAGCAGAATCTGTTCAGGAGAACGTGGTACCGAGAAGTGACAGACAGTGGCAGAGAGTGTCAAGGATAGAAAGTACCACCCCATTGACAATGGAAATACGGAAAATTAAAACGAGAGTAGTGTCCACAGTGGCCGGTACCCTGGTAACAGTAAAGAAAAAAATAGCACAGGTGTGAGAGCAATTGAGAATCTGGGGAAGGGGTGAGACCATCAAGACGACAGAATAGATAAAAATAATCAGAATGACGCAGGGATTTCTGGATAGTGATAGAGTGTGCAGTCGTTTTGATATCCAGTGAAAGACGTCAGTCCTTAGTGTAGTAAAAACTAAAATAATTTTAGTAAGGAACCAGAAAAGTACCATGGCTTAGTCCGGGAGCGTAGAAAGGTGTTGATCAGGAAGCTCAGGAAAGTGCCAGTAATAATACGCGTATTTGGAACAGTGTCAAACACATTAAAGTCAATATTTGAAGAGTTGGAGATAATGGAAGGGATTGAAACTATGCAGACCGCAGCACTATTACGGTCTGCAAAAATTGTGGAAGGTACTGGAAATATGTTTAACGACCTCCAGTCTTCAGCAATGAACCAACAGCAAGAATGAACATGGCAAGTGACGAAGGGTTTGGTCTATAAACCAATGCACTGCTGTGATATGTGAGGGCACTAAAATTAGGACTGAGAACCCGAGGAGATGCTAACAGCCTTCAGCAATGACTATCAGACAACTGGTTGGAAGGTGAAAGTAATAGCACTGCTATGAACTGTGGGAATGGTGAGAGAAGGGGTGGGTATTTGATGTCACCCAGTCTTCAGCAACGACCACTCGACATCTGGTTTGAACATGCAGATTCATTCCAGGAGATGAGAAAGGTGTAAAACAAGAAAGTGAAGCGTGTGTTCATTGTTTGCATCTCAAAAAACGTGGTGCCCCAAGAGATACAAAGACATTCATTGCTCTATTTCTCTTTCAAATCTAACATCATCGTTGTTTTTTCCTATTGCTTCTCATTTATCTCACTCTGGAAAACTGCCAACAATTGCATTACTCCATATTCTGTTGTAACTGGAAAATGGGGATTTTTTGTGGGCGATAAGAACACAATATTACACATGACCGCCCTAAAATTTGTGGGCATGGATTTAAATTCGCAAGTGCATCATTTTATAAGAAGTAATTATCTAATCCTTGCTTCTTTATCCTGTGAAAAGATAGTAGGTGCATTTGGAACAGTGGTGCGGATATTGAAATCAAGATTGGGGGAATAGGGAGTAAGAAGAAGGATTGAGACTATGCAGATACCAGCACTAGTGGGGTCTAAAAGAATACTGAGAAAGGTGCTGGAAGTATTAGACTTATAACAGCGATCACCAATGACCTAACACCTTGACTGAACATTGCATAAGTGTTGGAAAAGTGGAAGAAGGCTAGAACAGTACAAACCACAGCCTTGTTAAAGGTATGGATTATAAAGCAAGAAAGTAGTCGTGTCGGTTATCAGTCTGAACAATGTTATACTGTATACTTAAGCAGATCTTCATCGCTGTCCTGAGGATCGTATTAGATAGTCTGCGTCGATTTTGCAGTCACTTCCACACAAACAAAGGTCTGTGCAAGCCAGGTTGTGTCTCCTGCATAAACACCTCTGGGTTATTCACAGAGCTTTTGATTTACACCTGACCAACTCTACAATGGCCTGTGGGGCAGGTGGATCCTTCGTGGTGGTAGGTAGTATCTCAGCATGTTCGTTCTGCTAATTGCCATGTTTGAGTGTGTCGAACAGACGTTACTACATCATGATGGCTCGGCACCACACCCAACTCCGTATGCGCACACGTTCAATGTGTTCCTCGAGGGCACCAACTATAAAGAAACAAGTTGCTGATTGGTCATCAATGTGTCAGCCTCCTCGTGGTTTTATCTACTCAACTACAGGTTGCAGTTGCTTTTTGTGCGATCTGATGATGATGACTAACTTTGGGAAGTTTGCGTTATTTTTTTTCAAGTACTGCTTGATTAAAGTATTCAATTAGATGTTTTTTTGTGCCTTTTCTTCTGATAGGAAGCGTCTCATTGTTTAATATTTGATGCATCAGCAATCTGGTGCTGAAATGGGATGTTGTTGTTTCTCCTTTGTTTGCCGTTTCAACGAGTCAGATTTGTAGACCATAATAACCTCGTCGAAATCTGCAGTCAACACCGGGAGCCTGTCAATGAAGAGTTGGCCAAGATCTTTGACTCTGCTGATTGTTGCTTTGCCCTCTGTTAGACGAGCACCATCCCATGAACAATGGTAATTTTGTGACTCTCAGAGGGTGCTGAAGATATTTCTGTGCCATCAACACGATCTTGAAATGCTGGTGCCTGTGCATTCTGTTGGGTTTCAGTGTTTTTTCCATGCTTTTATAGGCAATAGATGATCTTCAACTTGTCAGTACACGGAAGAGTGGGTCGATCTGGAGCAAACAATGTCCTGGGAGTCAGAGTAAATTTGTAATAACCGACTACATTCTTCTGATCGATGTCCCGGTTCGATTTGATTAGAACCATATTCTTTTTCCCTTTCAGATTGACTGATTGTTCCCTAACTTAACAGTTTGCATCTTCTTTCCTAACAAGAACCTGACATTGTTCTGCCTCTTGAGTGGTGCCCACAGGCTTATGTCTCCATTGATATGTTTGGCAACGTACTTTTCATATAATTTTTTGTCTCTTTTGTCGACATTCAAAATCTGTGAGACAGCACCCTGGGGTAACATATGCGTGTGTTGTGAAGTTGTCAAGCTGATCACCTTCTACATCAGAGGGATAACTGTAACTCAGTATTGTTGCCTTGATCTCGCTAACAACGCCATGCTCTTTCATCAATTAATGGATTCCCCTAAATCTGTGAACCCTAGCTTCGAAACCACTGATAGATAGATGAAATAATGTGGAAAGTCTTCAATTTGCATCACGTACATGTGTACTAGTGTTAGTTATCTTCAGGAAGAGCCGACTAATTTTCAGATTATTTTCACGTACCAAAAAACTCCATATTGGGCACACTATGGGCGAGAGGTTCAGGAGCAAACAAGATATTTCAAGAATAAGGATCTTCCTCCAGTTTGAGCAATAGAAAGAAACAAAATGTGCGACTAAAAGCTACAATGAAAAATGTCTAGTGGCTTGGTGTTATGATGCAGAAAGATAAAGAGCACTTGGATCTTATGTTCAAGGTCGCACATCATTGTAGTCCAGGTTGGTCACACCAATGGTTACTTAATGGATGATAATTATCGGGTCCTTGAAACTATTCTGATATGTAAATTGGATATGTGATCCAAGTTTACATAATATGAATAGATGAAATAACGTGAATAGTATTCGATTTTTTTAATTAAATGCATGCAAAATTGTGTTAATCTTAGTTTCAGACTATCTTCATGTTTATGGAACCCCCGGGGTGCGGAAACCCCTCAAAGATAGATGAAATTTCGTGGAATGTTTTCAATTTAGATTAAATGCATGTACACTGGTGGTAGTTATGTTTTAGAAAGCTCAGCTAAGTTTCAGATGATGTATATGTAACAAAAGATTCATAAACGCATGCCCAGGAAACCAGAAAGTTGGCAATTTGACTGTTTCGAGAAATGTCGAAAGTTTAAATGTTATCATTCCAAGAGCTATTTCTTGTACCATTTCCAAACTTCGTAATATGCTGGAAAAAGATCTAATTTCGGAAAATACCGTGATTTTTATATGTTTGTACTTTTGGCTCTGGGCCTGAAATACTGACCACCAGTCAAACTAGATTATTCCCTCGGAGGAAAATTTCATGCAAATCCAAGACGGGTGGTTAGAAAATCTTGATGACGTAACAAAAGATGACCAAAAAGTATAACAAGTGTTAAAATTAAAAGTATAGTGATGCTACTAGTGGTTATTTGATGTACAAAACGTAAGATCAACCTATTGAAAATACATGATGAACCTGACAGGGCAAAATATGTATTTTATGAAATGAAATTATACCTCAAGTATAAAGATGGTAGGTTTTAATTACTTTTCTATCATGCGAAGCACCCATTTGAAGCCTGTCCTTGATACTGAAAATATAGGATTAGCCTATTTAGTCATGTTTCTATGCTAACTAGAAGCTCAGATAGCACAAAATATGTAGTATACGGTGGAATGTTTGGTTTGTTGATTAGAACAACGTAACAATTGTAAAACATACTTATATTCAATTGTAGAAATATGTTGGCGAGATTCGCCACAAACTATTACATTGAAAATTGATTTACGATTTGGGGAAAAGTCCATTCAATTTTCCATTCTAATTCGTCCTTGCATAATTGCTTATAATCTTGTATTTTACTTAGTGTGATTGATAAACAAGCCTTTGTACAAGTCTTAACATTTTCTACAAAAAAATCGACACCATTGTTGCCTTATTCTGGAAAGTTTACTCAAGTATTATGTCGTTTTTTCTCAGTGCCTAACATGCCAAAGAGTCGAAATTAGCCTTTTTTTTTCGATAAACTTTTAGTTTCTAATAATTGTTGAGTTGCAGATGATTTAGCACGAATAGACAGTGTTGTGTGCTCTCTTCTAGTCAATTAAAACTTCAAAAAACAAAAAAAAACATTATATCTAGGATGAATTCAAAATTCAATTCATGCTCAGCTCAGAATGAGCAGAAGTTCCATCAAATCATTACACACTTTGTGCCATTCATCTCCAAGTTAAGACAGTCAAAATAATTAGTTTATATATATATATATATATATATATATATATATATATATATATATATATATATATATATATATATATATATATGTATATATATATATATATATATATATATATATATATATATATATATATATATATATCTATATCTATATATATATATATATATATATATATCGTCATTCGGGGTCGTCATTTGTATCAGTCATACTGCTGTTGATCAACAATATCACTTTTATCAGCAATATCGCTTTTAGTTTGTTTGCTAGATTTGAACAATGGTCTGCTTAGTAGACCTACTTAAATGATATATATATACATACATATATATATATATATATATATATATATATATATATATATATATATATAATACTCTTGATAAAGACAAACGTCTCGTGAAGTCTAAAGTTCTGTGATATCCCTTGTACTCGGCAAGTGCAGAGATGGAATGAACCTGCATTGTTTTACGTTATGGCTATAAAATACGTGAAATAGAACCATGACCATAAATCAATCGCAACCTGTCGATATCTACACTGATAACGTCGATTAATCACGCAGAGATAACGGGACTATTGCAGGTACCACATTTGGAAATCAAACTTAGGGAAACGCAATTTTTGAAAACTTTGTTCCATCCATCTGTTTGATGAACAACCCTAGCCATCAAAAATGATGTAGGGTAGAACAACCGTAGCCATCCAAGATGATAACGGGTCCTATTCTGTTTTTATTTGTGTGTGTGTTTCTTAACGCATTTTCTTGTTCCACTGCTCCCATTGTTTGGTCTGCAGACTTGAAAATTGGCTTCAGTACTCTCCTGGACCCGTTCCAAAAAATCTTTTATTCTTATGTTTTGGAAAAAAACAACGTTTCTAGATGTTTTTTTATTCATTTAAACTTTATTTTGGATGTTCTTGGGTGTAAAAAAAAAAACGCCAATAATGTCATAAATAGAATCAATTCTGGAAATATTTATTCTCCGGTTGAATTTTTCTCACATGACTTAAAAATTTGACGCCATGGTTGTTCAATTATTTACTGTGACGGCGAGTTTCACATAATTTTCTTTACTTTTTGCTTTCACTTGTGCTCTTTAGAAACCATCAACCAAAATGTGAACATAGGTTTTTTTTTAAAAAGTTTGGCTGATTGGTATGCTCATTGGATATGTATGTATATTATCAAGAAATAGATGTATGATCCGACAGAATGATCAGAAATAGTATTCCATTATATTGAAACTACATTTGAAACGATCTCCTATTATTACTCGGTGAATGTATCATTTACCCTAGATAATAGTTGGATCATAGATCGAATAAGCAATTATTGAAGCAGCTACTCTATCGGTCGTAGGTTCGATTCCTGCAGATATCCCACTTTCTTTGATTGTTTATTCTATTCTTGTTATCTCAGCCAAATGATATATTCACTGTGTAATTAATGGGATATCATTTCAGACATAGTTTCAAAAAAATATGACGCTATTTATAATCATACGTACGCATGTATGTATGTGTACATATATAGCGCATTCAGGCCGTACCAATGAAGTCAGAGGGATGAAAATTTAAGCATTACTCTTTATTATGTCTTAAAAAAACGGTTTGTTTGTTTTTCGAAAAATCCCGCCCCCTAAAAGGGTTTTCAGTGAGGGGCCCAATTTCCCTGTTTGAGTTCAAGCTAAGTTGATCCCGCAGTTTTTATCCGGTAACATTCAAGTTTGTTTTCTGTTTTAAATTCAGACTTTTTTTCTTAATGATCACTGCCTAACAGAGGGCAAGAGAAATAACTGATCCATTGATCACCCCCTTTTGGGGGGATTTTTCAACTGATCACCCCCAACATGGCATGCTGCCAAAAGACGTCAGTCTCGTGACGATTTCTATTGAGCAACTAAGCGGACCAGTTTGTTTTTAAAATTTTCTCCATATCTCTTTCTTCGAAGTACCTTAACAGATGTTGGGAGACCCGAAGCGCGACGGTGGGGCGAACAATGAATAGTAGGGAGGACGGGCACGTGATACCTGACCAAGCAGTGAGTTAACACGTGACCAGTGGCCACAGTGCGCACCGGGAGAGAAAGGTAACAAGCGTCGAGGCGACGATTCTCGCAAATGTATATTCATAACTATATTTGAATTGGAGACCAGCTTCTTTGGGCGACGATTGTCAGTTCCATGATCCTGAGATAAAAAAAAAAAGAAAGTGGGGTGGAAAGAAAATGAAGAAAAGAAAGCAACGTGGTCTGTGGCTAACTTTACGTCGGTATAAGTTCCTCATTTCATTAGTCAGGCACGTGCAAGTTGGTCAGCAA